>PVKA01014407.1:19210-52603 GCA_004027165.1 Ctenomys sociabilis
TTTTTTTTTTTTTTTTTTTTTTTTTTTTTTTTTTTTTTTTTTTTTTTTTTTTTTTCAGAACCTGGGATTGAACGCAGGCCCTTGCGCTTGCCAGGGAAGCATTTATTCAACTGAGCCATCTCCCCAGCCCAAAGAAAGGGATTTTATACTAACATAAATTAAAACATAGACTATGAAGAAGCCAGATAATTTGTTTATGTTCATTGACATAATATTGATAAATACTATAATGGAAACAGGTCACAACAGTAGATATTTATAGAATGAAGACACCTCTAGATTTTGGCAAGTGGATCCAGCCCCCAAGGTTGACTTAAGTCACTATGAGATGAGCTCAGTGCAAAGGTGACATTTACATGGATCACCAAAGGCTAATTATATCATGTGATGTATAGACCAAGAAGTGCTTGCCCATAGTGATTATGACACACAATACTTCTCAAGGAGGCCAGTGTTTCATTTACATGTGGAAGATCAAATAACCTACTAAGCCTGGAGTGTGAGAGTGAAGATCATGGTTAATAAAGCAAAGTTGAAGGGGCCAGCAAAATAGCTTAGCAAACTAAGCACCTGCTTATGCAAGCACGGGGACAGGGGATCAATCCTCAGCACACATGCCCTGCCCACCCCTAGGCATATTGAGCTGGCCACCTAGACTGGGTGCCTGCCTGTAATACCAGTGCTGGGGAGTCTGAAACAGGAGGATCATTATAAGTCTGAGATGCATATTGAGACATTGTGCCAAATACATTTAAAAATATCAAGGTTAAGGAAAGGGGGAACACAGGCTTAACACAGAACCAACATTTTATGCAATGTGAACATTTATAATATAATAAAAATAAGTAGATATGATGCAACATTATCATAGATATGAAGATAGCAAAGAATATAATGTTCTCTGTTGACAGGCTGGATTAACATATCTGTATATATATAACATAATAGTTAACATTTAAGGTCAGTGTTATCACATTGTTACCACAATACCAAGTATTAGTGATCACATTAAATATTTGAATTACTCCTTCAAACTAATAGTTTCTCAAAATACAGTTGTAATATCCGGACGGTCTCTGATGAAACTGCCAAAAATTACATGCCAAAATCAATATGTGGTCGTAATGTGAAATTTAATGGTATATTAGTCAATCTTATCTTGGCAAATGATGAGCTCTTTGCAGTGTAAAGAAGGTATTATTAAATTTCACTTCTCTAATATGTATTGGTTTTATAAAATTCTATTGTTTGGTATGACAGATAATAAATTCTTTTACTTCCAAATGATACTTTAAAACTAATGTTTCCTAAGTTTTATAACAGTACTATGCTTGCTAAAATTCTTTGGTAATTCTTCTTTAAAAAATGGATCATTATATTAAAATAATACTTTGTGTTTTAATGATACTATCTTGAATATGTTTTATTATCTTCTACAACAATGCCACTTTCTTTCAATAGGGTGTATTTCATATAGTTTAGCATAATCAATGTGAAGAATTTTTCATGGCTATGACAGTTATTTTAAATTTTCTTCTATATGTAGTGAGAAAAAATTCTATCAAATGATCACAGTTTCAGGAAAACGGACTACTTTTATAAGAGAAAGTGTAGTTACACAGTTTGAGCAACCACATAATCATTTCCAGTCTTACTTCATTCAACAGTTTGGCACTCTCCTACTTAGCAATGGTTTAAAATACCTTATGTCAGTTAAGCAAGTATCTCATTAATTAGTTCAGTGGATATTAGAAAAGGATTTAAAGATTCATTTGCAAGTATGCAGAGAATATGCATAAACTGAAATAGTTTAGAGATGATTTTTTTCTCTAACTTTCAGATATAGAGTACATAAATCCCCAGATGGGTTCCCTGAAGCACAAGGGAAAGTGCTTTAATTGGTGATGTATGAAACCTTTTGTTTATGAGGATTTCACTTTCTCATTTTAGGCATATGTCGTGATCTGTAACTGCTCCTATGCTAAAATTCCAAGCTGAAATCACTCATAGGGAAATTAGGACAGCTATTGGCAAACAAGTAAATACTGAAATCATTCTTTGATATTATAATACATCATGTGATGTAATGATCAAAATTTTAATTGGGTATAACCATGACTTGTCAGTGTATATGAAGAGTGTTACAAAATACAAATTACAATTTTATTTCAAAAACAATTGAGTACTCAAACATTATGGAAACCCATATTTTCCACTTTGAGTTTAATCTTCCTTACCTGTTCAAATTAATATTCAGCATATGCCGTTATTTAAATTTATACCTTTCCTTCGCTTTGCTATCATCTGATATCATTACAAAGAAATAATTAACTCTCTGTTTATGTTAACATAAACCTAAATATTACAGGACAGAGTGACATAATCTACCTACATTAAGTTTAAAGCTTACAAATTACATAAGCCAAATACACACACACAAAAAAAAAACAAATCCCAGAACACTGCCTTCCTTGCTACATACATAAATTTTAAAACAGTAACACTTCTAAGGCTAATAGAAGTCAGAATAGTGATTACCCTTGAGGCAGCTGGTATTTTAATGAAAGGTGGAATAAGGAGACCTCTGGGTTGCAGTTAATGTTCTGTGTTTTGACCTGGCTACTGGTTACACTGCTGTATCTCTTTGCAATAATTCATCAAGTTATACCTTTAGGATTTCTATATGTACTTATGTTCAAGTTTGTTTAAAAGTAAAAAGCTAAAAATGGGTGAAATGTTTATTTATTTATTTAGTTAGTTAGTTATTTCTGTGGCTGGAGCAGCCCACCCTGGACACAGGGCTGACATGGCATGTGGTGCTGGGGGATTAAACTGCACCCTGTGCTTGCCTAAGCTTGGCTAAGCAGGTGCTTCATCAAGTCTGGGTGAAAATCTTTTAAACCTGTAGACCTGAAACACTTAAATTCATAGGAATAAAATAATTATATAAAATGTGGAAAAGATAGTTACTTTTTATTAGTTTCTTACCGGACAGGAAGGAAGAAAGGGTTTATTTTGCTCGCCGTTACTGAAGGTTTCAGTCCATATTCCATTGGCTTCAAGGCAAACGACAGCAGTACGTGCATCAGAAAACGGTGAAGAGCAGGGGAGGGGCAGCAGCCTCTGTCTTCCTTCTATGCTGACTGCAAAGGCTGGCTCTCCAGGGCGAAGATCGGAGCTCCTCCAAACTGGCACAGCTGCTAAGGTCAAGCTGCTCCAAAGACAGGGACTTGCCAAGGGAAGCAGGGCAGGGCAAGAGGAAGCCTTCCTAAATTCTTGGGCCAGAGCAGATTCAGCAAAGTTGACACAATGCATCAACTACCACAAGCAGTAAAGATAATAACATGAAATCTTTGTACACATCTAGCAGAAGTAAGCCTGCTTGTGTGAACATAAGCATGTCCCAAAACATGTGTGAACAGCCATGTATCAATATTTCAATCAGGAAAAGAACATTAGTTTTTTCTCTTTTTTAAAATTTCATTTCCAGGAATAAAAACAAAGCCAAAAGCAAATAGAAACGAAGACCAAAACAGAGTAACATAGAATAATACATGTTACTGATTTTCAAAATGAGTATAGCTCACAATGGTTGACATGTTACCTATTTTTGCCATCAAGTCTGTTGCTCAGATTAACAGATATAGTTATGTATCATTGGACAGATTGAATGCTACTGCTTTCCTTTAAGAAACCGGAAGCATTTGTTCTTCTAGGCAAATATCCCAAGAAACATCAGCAGTATTTTGAAAGTAGCAGTTAAATGGTAGGATTCTCAACCTGACTATCTATATACACTGGTACCTGTGAATCAAGCAACTGCACTGAAGATAGCAATGTGTAATAGAAGGGCCATGCTTGGAATGCCAGCCATTCTGATCTGCTACATACATAGTTCCTGTATAATATACCACTTATTACCATACCATCTCTCAAATAAAGGTTTTCTTGCTTTGTTTTGGTAATAAATGAAAATTAAATAACAGAAGGGAAAACTGTTACAAGACTATTCTGCTACAAGGCTGTGTATGGTTAGATTTCTAAATTTCTGGGCAATAATATGTGTACAGTATTATTTTTTAATTTTTTTTCCTCATATTGTATAAAAACTTAAAATTCGATACATCAACACTTGGTAGAAAATATTTGTTCCAGGTTATGCCTAAGATTTTTGATATTTAGATAGATCAGGTAAACTGAACTTCATATGTTACAGGGTAATAATCAGCTCCTCTTCTGGAGGGTTAACAATCTAAGTTTGCAGAACAAAAATTGGAGAAATGGAAGGGTTGCAAGATCAGCCAACATTTTGGCCCTGGCCTTTCAAGGTCAGTGAAGACTCAGGGCATAGGACAACCTGTACTGTAACACCATAGAACTCAGTTGAGCAGCAAATTTTCTGATCAAGGAGATTTTGGAGCCACAGAGGAATGTGATCGATGATGTATAGTGTGCCTAAGGAGAGACACATGGAGAGAAAACTTTCTCACAGGCTTTCACAGAGAGCAAATTGGTTAAGGAATGGCTGTGACTCACCTACATGGCTGACATTGACAAAGGATCTACAAAGTGAGGTACAGGGATACAGGATAAACCTTGAGAGTACTTGACTGACCTCATCAGATGCAAAAGTTACATTTTTTGTTATATAGATCTTGCTTTATATTGATCTTAACTATCCAGCAAAAAAGTACATAAACGAGGTATAAAATAAGGCCATAATAATAAGCTAAGCTGCAAATGGCTCTTGTATGTACAGAACAGTTAGGATAAAAATGCATCTAGTTTTGGGCAATTCTATGAGAAGAAAGATTTGCACTAATGGTGTTTGGACAGGATTTCCTGTCTGCTTCTTATGCAATGGATAAACACAAGAAAGATAACAATGTAAGAAATATTAATTACTGAAATTGTACTATATTCTGCTTTAAAAAAAAGATATGTATACAGCTATATTCTCTCAATTCAATGAATAGAGGCATCTGATCTAATAGTATTTGTAAATAGAATATCATGTTTGCACCTTGTTCAACAAATAACTGCTAAGAAAACAATATGTGATGTAATAATTATTGAATCTGCTCCAATAATTTGATTTGAAACTGTCTCATTGCTATTTGTTCTTCAATAAAATTATGGAAAAAATAAACTATCTTTAGAAACAAAAAACAAAAAACCAATAAAAATAAAGAATAGTAATAAGTGATAGATGCTAGAAATGGTACACATTTACTTATTTTTATTATAATTGTATTGAGAAACAAATAGCAATGAGACAGTTTCAAAACTGATTATGACAGTTTCAACAACTAATACATTGCGTATTGTTGTTTTAGTGGTTATTCATAGTACAAGATGCAGACATGATATCCTATCCAAAAATATTATTAGAACAAACTTTTCTATTCATTGAATTAAAAGAAAGCAGCTGTATGTCTATCCTAACTATTTTGAACATATAGACACAAAAAGATTGTTTATTTCTATGCCCTCTCTTTGTTTATCTTTCTCAGAGAAGGGTATTTCACTGTCATGTAAATATTGTAGGTGTATGAATTAGCAAAATATTCCAATATAGTCAAGTAGTCCATAATAGGAGTGGGCTTTTGATAAGGCTGGCAATGTCAGTTGGTGACTTGAGCCATTTACAGCACAGCATGTTAATATGGCTTTACATTTCATACCTTAGTCTTATACTTTTCTGCTGGATGGTTAAGACGAAGATAAAGTATGAACTATATAATGAGAAATGAAACTTTTTAATCTGATAAGGTCTGTCAAATTCCATCAGAATTTAGCCTGACACCCTGTACCACAGTTTGTAGATCCTTTGTCAGTGTCATATGTGGGGATGGGTCACAGCCATTGCTTGACCAAGTTGCTCTCCGTGAGAGCCTGAGAGAATGTTTTTTCTCCATGTGACTCTCCTTTGGCACACTCTACACCATCGATCATTTTCTTCTATTCCCCCATAATGTCCTTGATCAGAAAATTTGGGACTCAACTTAGTTTCAGGACGTTACAGTGCAGGTTCTCCTATGCTCTGAGTCCTCACTGACCTTGGAAGTCTAGGGCCACAATCTTGGCTGTCCTTGCAGCCCTTCTTTTTCTCTTATTTTTGGTCTGAAAACTTAGACTGTTAACCCTCCAGAAGAGAAGGTTATTGTTATTATTACCCTATAACTTAGCCAGTTGTACTTAACCTCACTATCTGTCTGAATATCAAATATCTTAGGCATATCAAGGAGCAGGAATTTTCCTTCAAGTATTGATATTGTAAGCTTTAAGACTCTGAAGAATTCAAAGAAAACTAATTTTAAAAAGAAAACAATATTTAAAGATAGGAATAATAATATATTTTATACAGAAATTTAGAAATCTAACCATATATAGCATTGTAGAAGGACAGTCATGTAACGTTTTTTTTTTGTCTCCTGTTTTCATTTATTACCCTTTTTTAAAATAAGCATTTACTTGAGAGACAGTATGGCAGAAATTGGTATTGCATTAACAAGCAGTACATATTCAGAAGACCAGGATGACAGGCATTCCAAGCAAGACCCTACTATTACACATTGCTATCTTCAATGCAGTTGCTTAGTTCACAGATATCAGCATCTATAGTTAGTCAAGGTGAGAATCCTACTAATTAACTGCTACTTTCCAAAAGCTGCTGAAGATTCTCAGGATCATTTCCTTAACCATCTTGTGCATAAAGATGTATGGCTTTTCCTCTGTCATGTTTCCTAGCTTTTCTCCTTGCTCTCTCTTCATTGTCTAATCGTCAAGTTCTTGCTTTCCTTTTAATTGTGTTATACCTTTGTATTTTATTTCTTCTTTTGAGTTGTTATATTATGGAGATTGTACTATACTTACACATGTGGTTCTTGCTTATTTCAATTATGAGTATATCTTCAAGTGTCATCCATTTAAATATAAATGCTTCATTTATTATTCTTTATAGCTGAATAATACTTCATTGTATACAATTACATCTTTTTCATCCATTCCTCAGGTGCCAGGCATGTAGCTTATTTCTAAGATTTGGCTATCACAAATTGTGCTGATATAAACATAGGTACACATATATCACTATGATATAATGTTTTCAGTTCCTTCTGGAAAATTCCTGGTAGGGGGATAGCTGGTTTGAATGAGATTCACAGTCCTAGGTTTTTAAGAAGTCTCCACACTGATTTCCATAAAGGCTGCACTTGTCTAAATTCCCACCAGCAGTCTATATTCCGCAAAGCCTCTCCAACATTTGTTATTGGTTGATTTCTATATGATAGTCATTCTTTCTTATAGTCAAGGTTTGTCCAAATTTATGGGTTTTCTTTTCACTTTGTTGGTAATTTTTTTGACATGCAAAAACTTGACAATAAATTTAGGTCCCTGTTGTTAATGCTCTCAAGATTTACCCGTGCAATTTGAGCATTGTTCATGAACTCTCTGTCTACCCCTATGTCTTCTAGAGCTCCTCCTCTTCCAGGAGATGGAGTGTTTCTGTTTTCATGTTTAGATCTTTAATCCATTTTAAGTTGAGCTTACTGCATGGTGATAGGCTTGGGTCAAGTTTTTGGTTTTCAGCATGTAGAGAGCCAGTGTTTTCTAGCACTATTTGTTAAAGAGGTTGTCTTTCTCCTGGTAAGCTTGTTTGGCCCCTTTGTCAAAGATAAGGTAGCTGATTGTGTTTTTAGGGGCTTATGTATCCTCTGACATATTCCATTGACATTGAGGTCTATTTTGTTGCCAGTATCATGGTTTTATCACAGTAGATTTATAGTATAATTTCAGTTAGGAATTCTAATGTCTCCTGCCTTGTCTTTGTTGCCCAGGATTACATTTGCTATTCTAGTTGTTTTCTGATTCTATATAAATTTTAGGTACAATTTCTCAAGGTCTGAGAGTTATGATAGTGGTAGTTTGATAGGGATTGCATTAAATCTGTTCAGCAATTTTGGCAGTATGTCCATCTTTACAATGTTGGTTCTTCCTATCCAGGAGCAGGGAATATCTTTCCATTTTCTGAAATCCTGTACAATTTCTTTTACAGAGTACTGTAATTTTCCTTGTAAAGATTTTTGATTTCTTAGGTAGAATAATTCCTAAGAATTTCGTTTTCTACAGTGCCACTGAAAAAGGTATTGTTTCTCTAATTTCCCTCTCAGTGTGTTTGTTATCAGTGTAGAGGAATGATATTGACATTGGGTATTGACTTTGAGTCTGCTATGCTACTGAATTTGTGCATCAATTCCAGTAGCTTCTTGGTGGAGTGTTTTGGGTCTTTCAAGTGTCTTATCTTCTCAAAATAATGATAATTTAACTTCTTTACCTATTCTTATTCCATTTATTGCTCTCTCTTGTCTAATGGCTCTAGCTAATGTTTCCAGAATTATATTGAATAGAAGGGGTGATAGAGGACAGTCTTGTTCCAGATCTGAGAGTAAAACATTTCAGGTTATCCCCATTTAGAATTATGTAGCTGGTGGGATGTCATAGATGACTCTTATGAGATTCAAGTAGAAGCCATCTATTCTAATTTTCTGTATGATTTTCAACATGAATGAGTGTTTTCTGAATCAACTGAGATGATCATGTGGGTTTTTTAGATTTGGATATGTTGAAATAATATATTGCATTTATAGATTTGCGAATATTAAGCAACCCTTTTATCCCTGGGATGAATCCTACCTGGTCATGGTGTATAATCTTCTTGATGATTTGCTGTATTATATTTCATAGGACTTTATCAAGGACTTTCGCATCTATGTTCATGATGGAGATGGGCCTGTAGTGCTCTTTTTTAGTTATGTCTTTCCTTGGTTTTGGAATCAGTATAACACTTGCCTCCAGAAATGATTTTGGGAGGACTGCTTACTTTTCAATTTTATCGAAGAGTTTGAGGAGTGTAGGGATTATATCTTCTATCAATTTCTTGTAGAATTCAGCTGGGAATCCATGAGGTTCTGGACTTTTTTTGTCGGTTGGCTTTTTATTATATTTTGTATTTCTCTGTCTGCTATTTGGTTATTCAGATTGGTTATATCCCCTTTATTTGGTTTTGCTAATTTGTACCTTTCTGGGAATCTGTCCCTTTCATCTGTGTCTTCCATTCTGTGAGAGTAAAGATTCTCAAAGTAGCTATAGATAATCTTGTGATTTTCCACTAATTCTATGTTAGTTACACCCTTTTCATTCCTTATTGCTTGTACTTGAATTTTTCCTTTCCTCTTGTTGATGAGGTTTGCTAGGGTCTCAACAATTTTATTTAATCTTTCAATCAACTAGCATTTTGATTCATTAATTCATTGACTGTTTTCTTCATCACAATTGAATAAATTTTTTGCTCTAATCCTTTTGATTTCTTCCCATGTTTGAGCTCTAGGTTTTGTTTGCTTTTCCTTTGCTAGATGCTGGAGGTGCAGCTTTAGGATGTTTATTTTTTTATGGTCCATTTTCCTAATGTGTAAGTTCACAGCCTTAAATTTCCCTCTGAGAACTGCTTTCATTGCATCCCATAAATCCCAATAAATTGTGCATCACTTTTTATTGAATTAGAGATATTGTTGAATTTCTTGTTTAATTTCATCTGCTCTCCATAGGCTGCTCAGTTGGGTTTGTTTCATTTCCAAGTATTTATGTTTTTTTTCTGATTTCTTTTGTCATTTATTTCTGGTTTCATTGCACTGTGGTCAGATAATGTGCATGGGATAATTTTTGTTTTCTTGCATATACTTAAGCATGACCTGTGGACTAGGATGTGGTCTATTTAAGATGACCCATGTTAATCTGAAAAAATATTCATTCAGCTGTGGTTGGGTAGAACACTCTCTATATGTTCACTAAATCCATTTATTCCAAGGTCTGGTTCAGTTCTGCTACTTCTTGGCCAATTTTTTGCCTGCTTGACCTATCTTCTTCGGATGAGTGGGTGTTAAAGTGTCATGTTAAGAATGTGGTCTTATATATTAGATTTTTCATGTCCATTAAGATTTGTCTTATATAGTTGGCTGCTCCTGTGTTTGGTACATGCATATTTATGAGTGTTCCCTTTTCCCCTTGAACTTTTCTACTAAACAATATATAATGGCCTTTTTTTTTTCATTTGATCATTCTTAGTTTGAGACTGAGAAGAGCATGGCTATCCCTGTTTTTTTCTAAAGTAGTGGGGCAGGTAGTATTGTTATCCACCCTTTCACATTCAGCCTATGATTTTTTTTTTTTTTTTTGAGGTAAGTGTGATTCTTGTATATATCATATTGTTGGATTTTGTTTCCTAATCCACTGTGCCTGTCTATTTCCTTTAATTGGTGAATTGATTCATTTTTATATTGATTGTGATAATTGTGATGTGTTGACTTATGATGGAGATTTTATCTGCTATTGTTTCCTTTTCTCCTAATTTTAATTGTTTGCCCTATTTAGTTGGTTCCATCTATTCTGAATGGAGTTATGCTCTTTTTTTGTCCCTCTCTAGAGCATCTTTTAGTAGACTTTGTAGACTTTGTCATCATAAAATTGTTGAGTTGTTCTTTGTCAGAGAAGTATTTCCCTTCTCCATCAAACATGAAAAAGAATTAATTAGGGAATAGTAGTCTGGGCTGGAATTTGTTTTCATAGAAGACTTGAAGTACTGTGGTCCATGCTCTCCTTCTCATGCCTTCATGGTTTGTAAAGAGGACTCTACCATTATTCTGATGAATTTTCCTTTAAATATGATCTGTTTCATTCTCTAGAGGGTTTTAGTTTATTGTTCTTGTGCTGGATTTCTGGGATCTTAACTAGTATATATATCTGTGTGTTTTTCATTGTATTGATGTTATTTGGAGATCAGTATGGTTTGGTTACATGAATATCAGATTGTTTCCTCATATTTGGGAAGTTTTCTGCTATTACTTTTGCCCATATTCTTTTTATATCATTTATGTAGACTACTTCTTTCTCATTGATGCCTATTTGTCTCATGTTGTTCATCTTTGCATCGTCTTGCAGGTGACGAATTATATTTTCCTACATCCTTTTTGTTTCTAGGACATCTTTTCTTACCTTATCATTAGCTGCAATGGTGTCTTGAAGATCTGAAAGTCTATCTTCAGTTAAACTCAAATGGTTTTGCAAGCATGAGATGGAGATTTTATGTTCGTCTATGTCTCTTTGACTCTGCTTCATGCGATCTAGTCCTTCCCTGAATTGCTTATTCAAGGATTCCATTGTTTTTGTAATTCCTTCTATTTTTTTATCAGTGTCTTCTTTAGATGGAGTTATTATTTCTTTTACTATTGAGATTATTTCTATTCTAATTTCCTCTGTATGTTTCTGCATTTGATTCCTTACTTCAGATGCTATTAATTCAGATTTCTTTGTTATTTCAGAGGTCATTTCTGATCTGTGTTCTTGTATATTTTCTGCTGTTGTTTCTCTACTTCAGATGCCATTGATTCTGACATTTCCACTGTGTGATTCCCAATTTCTTTTGTGCTAGTGTCTTCTGCACTTTTTCTGGGTGGGCTTGGGCCTGAGAATACATTTGATTTCTTCTCTTTCTCATTTTGTATAGCAGTATCCTCAGACCTTTATTTTAGATCTTTAGTGCACTTATAACCTTAGCACCTACTGAAATTTGGCTGCAGAGCTACAAAATTTGAATTCATCCATTTGTGCCTGGCTTGGGTCTGGCTACTGTGTTTAGCTCCTTTCTGCTGCATCCCTTTGAAGTGAACTTGTTGTTCCTCTCTGGCAAGATATTCTGCTTCTGGATTACCTGATTGGTTCTAGTCCTATTCTCTCTGCAGGGACTTCAGCTGCATAGTTTCACTTCAGGCCCATATACCAGGGCTAGACTGTGTCTGGAGTGGTCTAGCGGGTGCAGAGGAGTGGGGAATTTCTCTAGATCACTTGCAGATCCTGGACTTTGGCTGGGTCTGGACGATTGGAGGGTTCCAAAGAGTAGGACAGAATGTCTCACTCATGCAACAGGTCTGGACTGGATCCGGAGAGGTCCAGCGGGTACGGTGAAGTGTAGCAACTCTCCCAAACACTTGCCAACCCTGGGCTTGGGCTGGGTCTGGAGGGTCTTGAGAATCCGGTGGAAGTTCTCACTCATTCTGAGGCCTTAGGCTGCCTCAGGAGTGGTGGAGTGGTCTGGAGTGACATGATGGAAGGTCTCACTCATGAGGTTGGTGTGGGCTGGGTACAGAGAGGTGCAGTGGACACAGGGGAGTTCGGCTCTCCCACACCCTCTGAAATGGTATACATTTAGAAGACCAAGATGACAGGTATTTAAGCGTGGTTTTGACATTACAAATTTCTGTCCTTGTAGTTGTTTCAATTGCAGATATCAACATACTGAGTTAGTCAAAGTGAAAATTCTACACATTAACGTCTATTTAAAAACTGATGTTAATTCTTACTACAATCACCTCAGTCATCCTTTAAATATATATCTTTACTTTTCTCCCTACCATTTTTCCTATCTTTTCTCCTTTCTCTCATCTTCATTGTTTATTCCTTAAGTTCTGTTCCTTTCTGTTTTACTGCACTTGTTAAACCTTTCAGTTTTTATTTCTTCATTCATGTTCTTACATTAGAGAGACAATATATTTATACATGTGGATCTGGTTTATTTCCCTTATGGGTATAGCCTGTAGTTGCATCCACTTACCTATGAAGGCTCAAGTTTGTCTTTCTTTATAACTGAGTAATAATCAATTGTACAAAAAAAAAAAAAAACATATCTTTTCCATCCTTTCTTCAGATGATGGGCATTCTGGTTGCTTTCAAGTTTTGGCTATGACAAATCATGCTGCTATAAACATGGGTGCATATATGTCACAATGATATAATGCTTTCATTTCTTTTGGAAAAATTCCCAGAAGGGGAATAGCTGGATTGAATTGGATTTCTAGTCCCACGTTTCTGAGAAGTCTCCACAATGATTTCCATAGTGGTTTTACCAGTCTACATTCCCACATTAGTTTTTACTTTTGTCAGGACTTATTTTAAGAATGTACCACCATCTCTGTTGGACTTTTATTTCTGATATTAAAAAACATCCTTCATATACTTCTTTCCAACCTACATTATTTAGCAAGAATGCTATTGCAATTTTCTATAAATTTGATTGGAATTGTCTAGAAATGGTAACTTGTTTTACCATATTCTTTCATGGTTCTATAACCCCCAGTCTGAATACTCAAATCAAATAGTAAGTGCAAAAGAGATGCCTAAACCTGTTGATAAAATACACCCAATAATACTTAGATTTCTCAGCCTAAAGCTGTAACCCTAATGATGACAAACAAGGCATCATTTCTCTCATTGCCAGTAGGACAGGCTTGGATTTGGTCTCCGAGTTCCCTCTTTACTTATACTTTGGCAATAAGGTGACACCTTCTCACTAAAAAAAAAAAAAAAAAAAAAAAAAAAAAAAAAAAAAAAAAAAAAAAAAAAAAAAAAAAAAAAAAAAAAAAAAAAAGTGCCTTTTACACTTCTAGGCATCTGATCACTTTAACTAGTTACCTTCCTAATGTTCTTTGCTGCAGGCTCTGAGCAGAGGAACAAAAGAAATTCATCCTAGATTCAGATACAAGATATTTGAATTTTACCACTCAAAATTTATAATCATAGAAAAGGGTTGGAATTCTTTATAGACTGAGCAACATCATACTGTTGCTTGCCACATGAATTAATTCATTTTTTTTTGCTTATTTATTTATTTGTTTTTTATGTATTTGGTAAAGGGTCTCACTACACACTTCTGACTTATGATGATCCTCCTATTTTCAGGCTTCCCCGTGCTGGGATTATAGCTGTGCACCACTATACCCAGGCTTGGTTGCCAGCTCAGGTTGCCCAGGGCATTGAGGCCTGTACACCTTGCAGGACTGAGAATTGAATCCTGGTCCCTGAGCTTAACAAAGTAGATGCTCAGTGCACTGAACTATTGCACCATTACTTAAGTCACAATTCTCATTATGGCTGAGACACTAGTTTATTTTTCTTGGCATTTTAGGAGTTAATAATTCACAAATAATATCCAACTCCAGAGAAATCTGCTTCCCCCCTCCAGTATATATTTAAATAGCATACCAGAGATTCTTTAGGATGAAGCTAGAAAAAAAAAAAGACCCACTATATTGTTTGAAGTATTACTGCATATTATTTCTTCAAACATTCCAGGCCTTACTGAGTCCATCTAATTTCACTAGGCCATGCTTCATTAGCATACAAATCTGAAATCTAAATGGCATGCACATTCTTTTTTCATATTGCAAGGACTATGACTCTGCTTTGCTTTCTGATTTTTTTTTTCTCTTCTGGGGCTCATCTTTAAGTTGTCAACTGCATTGGGAAATATGTTTATTTGGTGACTAAAATAAGACAAGCATTTGAAATCTTATTTGGTAGTGATGAATATTACTTCTACTAGATTTCATGGACAGATTCATCCCATTTTTCTCACTAGGAAAAACAGATGGTACAGACCAAGTCAGCATGAGGCTACAGAAAAAGAAATGGCAACTGTACAGGCAGAATAATATCATATCATATATTTCATTCCACAAAATTTGGATCTCTGATTTGATAAAAATATTGAACACAGTTGATGGAAGTTCAGTTTTCTACACTGTGGCTCAATCATAATTTTTTTTCTGACTAATTTTGAACAGACCATTAATTTTTCAGAGTTAGGTATGAAATTAGCAGGCAAGATAAAATTATTGGGGCCGGGAAAATGGCTCAGTGGAATAAGTGCTTCCCTGGCAAGCACAGGGTCTGAGTTCAAACTCTGCTTCCAAAAAAAAAATAGATAAAAGTGTTAAATCATCACAAGGACCAATTGTAATTTGATAATTTATATAGAAAATTGAATATATATATATATATATATATATATATATATGTATGTATGTATGTATATATATATATATATATGCTTTATCCTAACACTAGGTCATAATCAGCCTGTTACTAAGATATTTATGTCCTTCTGTTTTATACAAACCATTTAGAAAATTCTAATTCCTCAAAGAACTCATCAGACAGGTCAGTGAATCTTGCAAAACACCAAGTGACTATGAGGGAAAGGAAGACAAACATCACTGAGTGAATAATTCTCCCAAAACATAGACTCCTAAAATCTACAAAAATACTGCACAAAGGAAAACCCATTAGTATTAGAGCAGAATTTTCAACACAATTTAAAATCCAAGACATCTAGAATGAAGTGTTTCGAGGCTTATAAGAAAATTCCTTCTAATCCAGACTAATATATCCTGCAAAATTATCTTTCAGAAATGATAGAAATATATAAAGGTATGGAAAAGCATCTCAAGAAAGACATGCTTAAGAACTTAATGAGCAATGTCAGGGAGATAGCTCAGTGGCATACCCGCCTGCCTGGAAAATACAAATTAGTGAATTTGATCCCCAGTCCAAAAAAAAAGAAAGAAAGAAACAAAGAAAAAAAGAAAGAAATTCCTGACAACCAAAACAGCACTCCAAGCATCACTCAAGAGTGTCATAGCCAATGGCAGCATAGCAATGAAGCAAAACTATGAAGTGAAATGAATACATCAACCAAGGTTAGTAGTTAAATAAGAGAAAAAATTTAAAAAATCAACAACAGAAAAAGAATGCAGTGACAGAAATAAGGAAACACTTTCAGCAAGGTTAAGACCTCAACTTTCCAAGTAAAGGATTGAGTCAAACAAAACGATTGTTTACTGCATTCAAGGAATCCATATATTCCTGAAAGGATAGAATACACCTAAAACTCAATGGAGAGAAAAAAAAATGTAGCCATTTAATTTTTAAAGCAAAAGTGATCAGAAGATGGCAAACAGATCAATATCTATCAGTTAAGGGAAGAAGTCTACAAGAAAAGGTAACAGTGGTGAAACTATCTGCACCAAATATCTCTATGCCTAATTCCATAAAACCACTTCTACAACACATACAAGACAAATAAATATCAATACCATCAACATGGAAATATCAATACTTCAGTTTCACAAATAGATTTAAAAAAATAAACAAAAAAATCAGCAAAGTGGGGCTGCGGGGAGAAGGTTCAGTGGAATAATCACTTCCCTGGTAAGAGCAAGGGCCTGAGTTCAATCCCTGGTTCTGCCAAAAAAAGAGAAAAAAATCAGAAAGGAAATGTTAGAAGGAAAGCACACTTCTAAACAAGTGGACTTAATAGATTTCTGTGCTCTATTTTATTGCAGTAGAAGGCACACTTTTCAGTAACCCATAGAATGAACGCATATTTCACTGCTTAAATAAACACAAAAAAGTAATCCCATGTGTACTGTGAGATCATAGTTTGCCAAAACTAGAAATCAATAGCAAGGCAAAACAAAAATTTTACACACTTCAAATATTAACACACTCATGAACACATATCAATCACCAAATAGATACAGGAGGAAATTAAACAGTTATTAGCAAGGCATGATGTCAGTGAGACACACCAAAATATACAGGAAAATGGGAAAGCAGTCCGAAGGGCCAGTGTGAATGATCACATTATGAAAACAATAAAATAAGCTCACAATAAAGCTAGCTCGCAATAACTTCAAGATACTAGGAAGAAAGAATAGCCTATACTCAAAGAAAAATCATTTTAATACAAAGAGGAAAATAATAAGGATTAGGGTGATATTAACAGAATTGAATCTGAAAGCAGAGAAAAAATCCAGTTCTTTGAAAGAATCAATAAAACAGAAAACTTTGAAGTTCAAGTTCCCAAAGAAACACTGATGAAAAAGAGAATAAAAGGGTGAAATCACAACAAGCACCACAAAAATCCAGACAAATTCACATAAAATGCTACAACACATTGAGTACTTAATGCCAACACTCCTCAAAAGCGAATGAACCTGAAAGTGACACTATGTCCACACTCATTTTTTTTTTTATTTTATGTATTTATACAGGACCTACAGGGTCTCACTGCTCAGATTGGACTCTTAGTGATTCTCCTATTTTCAGCCTCCTAAATGCTGGAATTATGTGTGCCCGTCACCACTCCCAGCCTCAGTCCATGTTAGCATGCCCCGGAGATGGAGCCAGCATAGCATGCCAGGGATCGAACCCCTCCACACTCGTTCTCATAATTTAGCATTAATCTGAACACCAAAACAGACCATAGGCTGGGGAGATAGCTTGCTGGTCTAAGCACCTGCTCGGCAAGTGCGAGGATTCAAGTTTCACCCAAGATCTTGTGTACTGTTCAGGGAGCAGCTGGCAACAAAAATTGGGCACAGTGGAGCACACCTATAATCCCAGCACTAGAGAGGCTGAGATAGGAGAATCACCATGAGTCTGATCAGTGTAGTGAGACTCTGTGCCAAATAAGTAAAGAAATGAACAAACAAACAAATAACTGGAAAAAACAAACCCCACAAAATTAGACAAGCAGTCAACTAAGAAAGACTACTATTAGATAATCTCTTTACTGAGCACAAATGCAAAACATCCTGAATAAGATAATCGCAAGTAGCAGGTGCTAATTCATTAAAAAAAAAAAAAAAAAAAAAATATATATATATATATATATATATATATATATATATATATATATATATCATGAAAGAGTAGGCTTCATCTTGGGGTTGAAAGTTTTCTTCACATACTCAAATTGACTAACAATAAACTACATAAACAGAAGCAATGTCAAAAATCACATATTCAAATTAGTAGTTGTAGAAAAAGATTTTAATAAAATCCAACATTGATCCATAAGAAAATCCTGAATGAAAATAAGACTACAGTAACCTATGTCTAATTACACAAGTCATCTGTGCCACACCAACAGGCAGCATATCAGTGTAGTACTCAAATATTTGGCAAGATAAGGAAGAAAAGGGCTTTGTTGAAAGAAGGAAGAAGTCAGATTGTCATTCTATGCAAAGGACATGATTCTTCACAGAAAGTTCCAAATAATTCCTCTAAAATATTCTTCAAAATAATAGCCAAACTAAAAAAAAAGTAGAAGAATACAATATTAACCCACACAAAACATAAATAAATAGTTGTCTTATACAATAATAATGATGTCTGGGGAGATAGCTCCATGGTGTTAGTGCCTGCCTGGCAAGCACAAGGTACCAAGTTCAAATTGTGGTCCAAAG
Organism: Ctenomys sociabilis; assembly: GCA_004027165.1. NCBI lineage: Eukaryota > Metazoa > Chordata > Mammalia > Rodentia > Ctenomyidae > Ctenomys > Ctenomys sociabilis. Next base: position 37,351 of record PVKA01014407.1, read on the forward strand.
TTTAAAAAAAAAAAGAAAAGAATTTCCTGAGCTGAGAAATAAATTAGGAATTTCATGAACATTAATGTAAGAAGCACAACCTGAAGTGCCGACCTGATAGCTCAGCAGACTAAAGGGCCTGCTTGCACGGAGCACAAGAGCCTGGGTGTGATTGCCCTGTTTGACCACGCCTGAGGCTGGACACGCTGCAACCAATGTTGAGACTGGGTGTGGTGGCGCGCACCTGCAATCCTAGCATTTGGGAGGTTGAAAATAGAATCATAACAAGTCCAATCTATGTGTAGTGAGAACTTGTAGACCTATACTAAATAAATAAATAAATAAGGAAGCACATCATAAATTTATAAAAACAAATAGATGAGAAGACAATTTTCTCCTTTAATGGAAAAATAATCTCAAATTTCAATACATTTTTAAATATATTTTGTTTACCATTTTGATATGGAAATTACATGAGATTAGTTAAAAGCCATGGCTTTTAAGGGAAATTATAGAAAAATGAAGGTACAGAATTCATCTGCATTGTTACCAACTTTGTTTGCTATGCCAAGGTGGACCACGTAATGCTGCATTAAAAAGGAGCTAGCAGGGCCTGGGAGATAGCTCAGTTGAATAAGCACTTCCCTGGCAAGCACAAGAGCCTGAGTTCAAACCCCAGATCAGCCAAAAAAAATATGGATTTAGCGTGAGGAATATCTCTTAAGTAAGAAGGGAGAAGTTAATAATAATTGAGGGTGAATTTTAAAAGCCACAATGTAACAGAATAATGAAAACAATTAACCATTATGGCAACATGATGTCATTTATTTAGGCACACAGTGAGGTACATATCTCACAGGAATCAATCCTTAAGCTCTAGAAGATCTCCTGTCCTAAAGCAGTCAAACTCTTAATGGCATATCAAAACTTATGGCAAATATTTCCTTTACTACATAAGAGGAATTACCTCAAAACTAACATTTACATACGGACTGTTCTTTGTTGGCAGGCTTTTTATTACATTTTGTATTTCATTGGCTGTTATTGGGTTAATGAGACTTGCTATATATTCTTGATTCAGTTTTGGTAATTCCTACCTTTCTAGGAATCTGTCCATTTCATCTGTGTCTTCTATTATGTGAGCATAAAGATTCTCAAAGCAACTATTGATAATAGTCTGAATTTCCACTAGGTCTGTGGTGATTATACCCTTGTCATTCCTTATTGCTAGTATTGGAATTTTTCCTTTCCTCTTTTTGAAGAAGTTAGCTAGGGACTTATCAATTTTATTTAGTCTCTCAAACAATCAGCTTTTTGATTTGCTAATTCTTTGAACTGTTTTTCTCATGTCACTTGAATTTATTTCCACTCTAATTCTTATGATTTCTTCCCATCTTTAGGCTCTGGGTTTTGTTTTCCCTTCCTTTTCTAGCTGTTGGAGGTACAGAATTAGGATGTTTATTTGTTTGCATTCTGTTTTCCTAATGTGTGAGTTCATAACTAAGAATTTTCCCTCTGAGAACTGCTTTCAACGCATCTCTTAAATTCTGATAATTTTTAGTTGAATTTCCATTGAATTGTAGATATTGTTGAACTTGCTTAATTTCATCTGTGACCCATTGATTGCAGAGTAGGGTGTTGTTTAATTTCCATACGTTTAGGGGGATTTTCTGGTTTCTTTTGTTATTTCCAGTTTTCTTTCTTTTCTTTTCTTTCTTTTTTTTTTTTTTTGGTGGTACTGGGGATTGAACTCAGGCCCTTGCACTTGCCAGGGAAGCACTTATTCCACTGAGCCATCTCCTCAGCCAAGTTTCATTGCACTATGGTCAGATAATACGCATGGGTTAATTTCTGTTTTCTTGCATATACTTAAGCATGTGGTCTATTTTAGAAAATGACCCATGTACAGCTGAAAGATATGTGTATTCAGCTGTGGTTGGGTGGCAACATCTGTATATGTCCACTAAGTCCACTTGTTCCAAGGTCTGGTTCAGTTCTGCTACTTCTTAATGAATTTTTTGTCTGGCTGACCTACCTTTTTGGGAAGGGGTGTTAAAGTCTCATGTTAAGATTGTGGTATTGGATATGAGATGCTTCATGTCCATTAAGATTTGTCTTACATAGTTGCGTGCTCCTGTGTCTGATGCAAATACATTAATTAGTGTTACCTCTTCCTGTTGAATTTTTCCCCTAATCAGTATATAGCCTTATTTCTTTCATTTGATAACTCTTGGTTTGAAGTTGACACTGTCTAAAACCAATGTGGCTGCCCTTACAATTTTCTGACGTGCTGGGCATGCAGTATTGTATTCTATCATTTGATTTTCAGGCTATGAATTACTTTATGATTCAAGTGTGTTTCTTGTATATGCAATATTGTTGGATTTTGTTTCCTAATCCATTGTTCTAGTCTATTTCTCTTAATTGATGAATTGCATCCATTTACATCGATGATTATAATTGAGATTTTTTGACTTACAATTGACATATTATTTACCTGCTGTAGTTTACTCCATTTTTGTCTTGTGTTTAATTGTTTGCCCTATTGTTTGCCCTTCTGTTCTTGTTCATGGAGTGCTGATCATTTTGGTCCCTCCCTAGAACATCTTTCAGTAGTGTGTAAGGTTGGCTTTGCCATCATGAAACTGTTTAGTTGTTCTTTGTCATGGAAATATTTCATTTCTCCATCAAACTTGAAAGGTTTGGCAGGGTATAGTAGTCTGGGCTGTAAGTTTTTTTTTTTTTTTTTGTTTTTTTTTTGGTGCAGGGTCTCACTATGCATGCAGCCCACATTCATAGTGATCTTCCTGCTTTTTGCCTCCCATGTGCTGGGATTACAGGCGCGCGCCACCACACCTGGATTGCACCGCCGGCTCAGCGCACCCGAAGGCGGGGCCGGCGCGGCTTGGGGAACCAAGGATCGAACACTGGTCCCTGCGCTTACCTAAGCAAGCGTTTAGTCCGCTGAGCTATACCGCCGGCCCTGTAAGTTGTTTTCATAGAGGATTTGAAGTAGTCTGTTCCATCCTCTTCTTGCCTTCGCAGTTTGTGAAGAAAAGTCGACCATAATTCTGATGGATTTTCCTTTGAATGTGATCTGTTTATTTTCTCTCGTGGCTTTCAGTATATTATTCTTGTGTGGAATTTCTGGGATCTTGACTATTATGTGTCTCATTGTGTTTTCAATTGGGTGAAGTTATTTGGCATTTTGTATGCTTCATTTACCTGAACGTCAGATTTTTTCTTCATATTTGGGAAATTTTCCGCTATCATTTCTACCTATATTCTTTTTATGTCATTTGTATTACCTCCATCCTTCTCATTGATGCCTATTAGTCTTACAATAGATTGTAAGATGATGATATTTTTGGCTTCCTAGTTGCTTTTAAGAGATCCTTTCTTACCTTTTCACTAGCTGCTCTGACTTCAATATCAGAAACTCTGTCTTCATTTTCACTCAAATGGTTTTGCAGCTTGTGGTTGATATTTTAAGTTCCTCTATATCTTTTTGACTTTCCTTCATGCTATCTATTTATTCTCTGCATTTCTCATTCAAGGAATCCATCATTTTTTTAAACTTTATTTTTTTTATCAATGTCTTCTTCAGAAGGAATTATTAATTTTTTTTACTGCAGAGATTTTTTTCAGATTGGGTTTCTTCCATATGTTTCTGTATTCGATTCTTCAGATACTATGAATTCAGAGATTTCCTTTATCACTTCAGAAATTAATTCTGCTATGAGTTCCTCTACAACTTTCTGCATTGCTTGTTTACTTCGAATACTATTGATTCATACATTTCAGCTGACCTAGTGTCCTCTGCACTTTTTATGGATGGACATTGGGTTTCCTCCATGTGTTTCTGCACTTGATTCTTTACTTCTGATGTTATGAATTCAGAGATTTCTTTCTTTAATTTCAGAAATTGATTTTGCTGTTATTTCCTCTATACCTTTCTGCCGTTATTTGCTTCATTTCCACTCTATTAATTCATAAATTTCAGCTGAGCTAGTATACTCTGCACTTGTTCTGGGTGAGCTCGAGACCTGAGACTGCATTTTTCTCCTTGTCTTTATCATTTCCTATAACACTGAACACTGACCTTTGGTGTAGAGCTTTGGTGCAATTATAACTTTAGCACCTACTGAAATTTGGGTGCAACTCTATTAAGTTTATCCAGTAATGCCTGGCTTGTGTCTAGCTGCTGTGTTCAGCCACTTTGTGCTACAGCCTTTGGAAGTGAACCTGTTGTGCTCATCTGGCACAATAATGAACCTGTGGTACCCCTCTATTGTGCCCCTAGCCCAGCGTGCACAGGGGAGCATAGAAGCTTTCCCATATACTAGCCAGGCCTGAACTTGGGATGGATCTGGGGTCTTGAGAGCATTGCAGAAGTTCTTTTTACTGGACCGGCTCCAGAGGGGTGGAGGAGTCCCAATTGCGCAATAGAGGATCTTCACTATGAGGCGTGCCTGACTTTTGGTCCAGAGAGGTCCCGCGAGTGCAGGGAAGCTGGAAGGTCTCCATAACACTCACTGGGCCTGGGCTGGGCTGGATGAGGCATGCAGGGCAGGCTGTGCTGGCTCTGGAGGGCAGGGGAGGTCCGCAGAACGCAGGGAAAAGTCTCTCTAGCGCGTGGCCTAGGCTTGCCTGGCGGGGACAGAATGGAACAGAAACTCTCCCACACACCAGTGGGGCCTGGGGTTGGAAATGTAGATGGACTTTATGCATTAGGAATTGCACTCATGGTGTCAATATTTTCCGTTATTTGTAAAATGCAAAAATCTTCAGAAAACACTTTCTGTACCCATGAATATACACTGAGATTGCATGTTTGTTTTGTTTGACAAAAATTTTTAAAGTACATTTAAGGTTTTAAAGATCTAAATTCACATAAGAATCTTCACAATTTAAAAAAATCCTCACTATGAAGATTCATTATTTTTATTATTTTTATATGTATTTGATTGTTACAGGTTTCAATGCAGCTTGGACTTATGATGATGCCCTACTTTCATTCCCCCACACTGGGATTACAGGCGTGTGCCCCACAGCCGGTGGCTTAGCAGGGCTTGCACAGCATCTGTTGCCAGGGATCCAACTGCTGCTCCTGTGTTTCGCCAAGCTTGCATAAGCAGGTGCTTTAGTCCGCTGAACTATCTTGCTGGCCCCTACTTTTAATTTCTTATATAGTAAAAAATTTGCCTATCTTCTGTGGACATCTAAATGGTTTACACAATGATAAATTTAAATTAACATTTTAGTTTTGCTTGTTCTATTTCTCTTTTCTTCATATTTTGTTGCTGAAAAGTTCAATATTGTTTGTAATATCAATTCAATAGCTAAAATTAAATAATGCACCAATGTAAAACTGGTATTTTACCCATTGACACTTTTTAAATATGTGTGTGTGTGTGTGTGTGTGTGTGCATGTGTGTATGTTCACATCTATGTACTCTAATACTCCAGACAACCTACTATCAGGAACAGAATTCCAGACTTTTCTGAAAGGTAGGCGTCATGAGAGGCAGCTCCTTGTCTGCTTCAGGTAAGTTTTTCCAGCACTCCATAAGTGTTAGTCCAGTATTGCACCACAGGGACTCCATCATTAGGTGTTTACAACTGAGGCTTTGTGCAGAGGTCTTCTTCAGACACATGGGGAAAGGGGGAGAAGTTTGAGCCTTTTCCCACCCTCACGTGTACAGGACTCCTGCTACACAGGGCTGGTGGTCTTGGGTAGAAGTACCTTGGCCTTGAGTCAGACTGTAACCCAGACACAAAATTTCAAATCACAGCTGATGGACACTGCATTGCACATTTCCTTTAACCTTGAATTTTCTAAGATCTGTATGTAGAACTTTTCTTTTCTCTTTTTTTCCTGTCTTTTTTTTCCTTTCCTTTCCTATTTATTTCCTTTTCTTCTTTTCTCTATTTTTTTAACCTTTTACTTTCAAACCCAGTCCCTTGCCCTTTCCAGGCAGCCACTAATGCCACTGAACTATCTTTCTAGCCCATGTAGATAGATCTTAAAGTTCATTTCATTGTGTGGAGCTTATGGTGACTCCTCTAAACATAGCTGTGATTTGCTTTTTTTCCCTGGAGGGTCAATCAAACATTGTTTCATTTGAATTTCACTTAAATTTACTTTCCTCTAAGTTTATACTTACTGCTTGCTTAATGGATGAACTTCAGATTTGCTAACATATAGTCTCTTTTGTTGTAAAGAAAAATGAGCACCATGACTCTGTTAGAGCCTGGAGTTTAGAAGACCTGGTAAACGGTTGAGCATGCAGGTTTCAGTGCAGTTAATCTAAGCAGTGTTGAGCCAACTTGAGTGCAGTAAGACATCTTCCCATCACTTGTTACAGTAGTAGAGGAGGCTAAGCTCAAATGCAATCTCGCTGGATTCGTATTCACCCAAGAATGTCATTATATGTGTTTGTATATATTCATATTTTATCTCTATATCATGCATATCTCTCTATATCTGATATGTTGAGAAAAGATTCAATGGTCTTCTTACTGTTTATTTTTTCTGTTTTTTTTTTCTTTTTATCTTGTCTCTGCTCCCTGATTAACTGATGAAACAAAATTTCACTGTAATTAAAAGGATGTTACTATTCAAAGTCTAACCTCATTTTGATACTTTATACATTACATGTCTTATGAGATATGTTGTGTGTGTGTGTGAGTGTGTGTGTGTGTGTGTCTGTGTGAGTGTGTGTGTCTAAGTTCTACATGTTGTATGTGCTTTCCTATGTTGCCTGGAGTGGTTTCAAACTCACAAACTTCTACCTCAGCCACTCAGACAGTGAATACCTATAATTTATAATGATTTTATTTTCTTTTTCTGCAGCAGGGATCAAACTTGGGATCTTGTGCTTGCCAGGCAGGCACTCATGCCACTGAGCTATATGCTTGGCTCTATCATTTAATATAAATCAGGCACATCTTCCAATGCTAATAAAGATATGCCCAACATTTCGTGGTTTTCCAGAATATATTTATTGATTTTATAATTTCTATTTTTATTTTTTGCTCTTTGTTTAGAGCTCTATAAAAATGAAATTTTCTTTTAAATTATTGCCTTATGTGATACTTCTATAATTTAAATGGAAGAGACAACATCAGAAGTATTATAAATGTATGACAAACCTACATATTGAAATGTGTATCAATTTATTTTAATAATCTTTGAGTACATCTATGTTTTAATTTTGAAATATTACAATAATTTTATTCTTGGTTTCATTATTTTCAGTGTCTGAATGCAATTTTTCATTCTTTTCCTTCCATTGAGGATATTAATATTAATAGACAGGTTATCATGAATAATTTTTGATTATAAGAATATCATTTTTGCATCAGCCTGCTAGCTCAGTGGACTAAAGCACCTGCTTATGCAAATTTAGGAATGTGCAGGGACCATAGTTCCATCCCCAGCACCACATGCTGCACTAGCCCCACTCTCAGTGGCCGCTAAGCAGGCCAGAGTCTGGGCTTAGTGGCCCATGCCTATAATCCCAGAACTAAGGAGGTTGAAAGCAGGATGATTACCATGAGTCCAAATGGCATAGTGAGACCCTGCAACAACCAAATACATTAAAAAATAATAACTAAAAAGTTTGGATAGAAAATGATGCCAAAAAGATCCATATGTTCAGAGGTGTGGATTTGGAAAGGGAATTGAACTAGTAAGACACTAAAATCATCAGTGGATTATTCCACTGTTGAGAATTTAATATGATCACAATTTAGGGACGTGTCAGAAAGAAAAAGGAAGCAAGACATGAAGTGAGTGGATCATGAGATATGAATGTGACACTTGTATCTGCCCCTATCTGCTGTTTCTCCGCTGTTCTTTCCCTTTTCCTTTTCCTGACTGCCACAATGAAAGTAGCTTTTCTCCACCAAGTTGATCTCTGTGATGATTTTCCTAGTGTCACCTAACCATGGGTCTACCTTCCTTAAGTAGGGAACAAAGCAGAGCTCTTCTCATTTATATTGGGCAGGGTAGGTCTTCTGTTCTAGCAGCAAAGAACTGGCACAGAGAAATCTGTTTGCTGTGGTGACAAAACCCTACCATGGGGGGATCTGGAAGGCTTGGGAACTGGCTTCAAGAGGATTTTGGACAAATGGACTATCCTCAAATGCTGTAAGTAGAACTTCTGGCTGATTCTGACCTCAGCTCAGAACACCAGAATGCTGATAGGAATTTGGGGAGCAAAGTCTTGTGAGGTTTCCAGTAAGACTTCATGAGAAACCAGAGTAGATATCATGTATTGTACATTCTTCATATGTCTTTTTCTTTTTTTTTTTTTTTTTTTTTTTTTTTTTTTTGCAGAACATGGGGTTGAACTCAGATCCTTATGCTTGCCAGGGAAGCACTTGTTCTACTGAGCCATCTTCCTGGCCCCACATTACATTCTGAAGAAGTCCCACTTTGTTCATTTCTTAAACATTGGATGAGTTCCCATTTAAGTGAGACAGACTGATGTGGAAGAGAAAATTTCAAAATGACCAATATTTACGCTATATCAGAGGTACTGCTTCAGGCTTTGTTGCTAGGTTTTTTGTGAAAATTAGGAGCAAAGAGTGCAGCTGAAATACTTGAAAAGCTCAAAGGATGGCCAGAAATAAGAACTATGTATTGTTTGTGAAAAACAAAAATGCCGAATAAGAGAGTAAAACCACTAAAAGGGGCCAAGTATGTTGTTCTTGAGATACTTTCAGAGCATTTCAATTAGCTGGGCATGGTGGTACACACCTGTAATCCCAGTACACAGCAGGATGAGGAAGAAGGAACAGTGCAAGTTGAGGCCAGCCTGGGCTGCAGAGTAAATTCAAGGTCAGCATGTATTACAAAGTGAGACTCTCAAAAACAAAACCAAAAAACCCAACCAAATGAAGAAAAATAAAATTTAGTTAGATCTTAGCTATCATAGGTTTAGCAGTGTTAAGCTGTAAAATTATAAAGTCCCAAAACACCCTGATCACGCAGGGTTAGTTAGCAAAGTGCCTTTTCCAGTATAGCCATCAAGTTATTCAGCGACCACTACAGCCATGACTCAAAGGGCCCTGGCTATTATGAGAGCTTGCAGAAGAACTTCACACTTCTTTATGCTGCTGATTTTTGCATGGATGGTGTCAGCACCATGGAGACCTCTGCACAGGTACAAAGTAAGGCATGGGAGGCCAGGGAATGTGTGTCAAAGTCCCTGCTGGGGAGACCTAAAGGTCAATTTGTGAAGCTTTTGAGGGTAAATTTAAAGCTTTAGTTGACCCTATGTAATACCTGGCATGTGGAATGACACATAGACATGGTGTAAGCAGATAGAAGAGCTTAGCCAAAACAAATGTCATATGTATCCAGCTGGAAAAGCCATAGGGATGATTTTGCAAAAGCCATTAATGTCTCAATTTCCACCTCAGTGTTCTACATCATAGACAAGGAGTTAAAAAATTTAATATATCCCCTGGTGAGGTTTTGTTCACTTCCTCTTTGTTATATTCAATCTCCCCCTTTTGGAATGGGTATATTTATCTCATTCTTATGTTACCATATAAATTACAAATGTGTATCTTGTTTTAATTTCACAAGATCTTACAACTAATAGTTTGAGCCGAATCTCAAAGGACTTTGGACTTAAAACGTTCAAGCAATGCTGAAACTTTTGAGATTTTTGAAAACTACTAGTGGTAGAACAGGTAAGTTTGCTAATGAGATGGGTTTGAGTCTTGAAAACTAGGGTTAAAGTATTTTAACTCATGTTAAAATGTTATGCTGCATCAGATTTCTGAGTGTAGTGTAGTTTTTTGTTTGTTTATTTGTTTTTGTGGTGCTGGGGATCAAAGGCTGCACCTGCCAGGAAGACAATTAGGCCACTGAGCTACATTCCTGGCCTCTCACTACAGACTTTGAAAAGTGATTTTATCATGACTTCTCTCCATTCATCACTTGGTAAGTCCTATAGTGATACTCTTAATTTTGATGGCATGTTCAGGGTAATAAAGGAATAAAGGTGGGGACTCACGGCTCCTTCTACCTTGTTTTCTGGGGCTGCTTCCTTTTGTTTTCCTCTCAGCTGATGCTACATGAGTAGCTTTCCCCTGCCACAGTCCTCTGCCATGATATTGCTTGTATCCACCTGATCATGAACTGAGCCCTTTGAAACCATGAACTGAAAACTGTTTTGTAAAGTGTATGGTCAATCTTCCTCAATCCCGTGCACGCACGCCCAGTCCCAGAGATCGGCCTGAGACAGTGCAGCCAACTCCAGCGTCTTCCTGGATCCTGCCCCAAGCTCTCACAGTGAGTGGGAAATGGCAGGACTCACCAGGCCTCCCAGATCAGTGAGAGTGTGGTAAGTCTGAGGGAGAGCCATTGGCTTTTTCCCATGCATGCTACCCAGATCCCTGTCCCCAAGCCCTCCAACCCAGGGACTGGCCTGAAACCTCAGGACCCACTCACCAGCACCTCCACGGATCCCCGGCTCTAAAGCCCGCTGAACGAGTGGGAATTTCCCCTGTTCTCTGGGCATCAAAGTTCAGTGAGTGTAGAACTCCAGGCCCACCGTGCTGAAGAGAAATTTCCTGGGGATTCCCTGTCCCCCCATCTCCCGTGGCTTGGTGAGAGCTCCAGGCCCACCACGCCAGAGAAACAATTCCAGGTGGTTGCTGGTCCCACCCCACAGCCCCACACCCAGTGCAGCTCGGCCTGGAGTGAGAACTCCAAGCCTGTCATACCAGAAGGACATTTCTCAGAAATCCCTGGTCCCATTCCAGGGCCAGAAACGCAGCACCGCCTGTCCTGTGAGTGAGGGCTCCAGGCCCGCTGCACAGGAGGGACCATTCCCAGCCTTCTCGGGTATTTGCCCTGTAGACCCAGACCCAGCTCAGGCTGGCCGACCCAGTACAGTTACTCAGTGAATAAGATCATCCACTATGCTTTTGTGAGCCTAGAAGACCCACCAAAGCCCAGGCTCACCCACCTGGGGAACTACCTCTCTGACACAGGAGGGCTGACCCCGGCAATTTTCCAGATCCATGTCCCAAAGCCAGCCAAGACAGTGGGAATTTTCATTACTTGCTCTGCATCCCAGTGCGGTTCATGCTCACCTGAACAGTGACCCAAAAGAAGGGAACCAAAGGAGCGGAAGCAAAAAAGGAAATGAACACAAGAGCTAGATCCAGGATAGGCGTACCTGGATAATCTCAAACTTAATAGACTGGCACTCGAATCTCATAACAAGCTAAGGTTAAAGCTGCACCAAAGCTCTACACCAAAGGTCAAAGGTCAGTGCTATACAAAATGACAAAGACAAGGGGAAAAAAGCAATCCCAGAACTTGAGTCCACCAGTACGGGCAGAGGACACTAGCTCAGCTGCAACTAATGAATTAAAAGATACAGCAGCAAAGGAACAACAGCAGAAAGGTATAGAGGAAATAAAATGAGAAGTAATTCCCCAAATAAAAAAGAAATATCTGAATACATAGTATCTGAAATAAAAATGAATACCAGAAACATTGGGTGGAAAAACTATGCTCACCTAGAACAAGTGCAGAGAGCACTATTCCAGCTGAAATGTATGATTTAACAGCATCTGAAGTAAAGAAACAACAGCAGAAAGATCATAAGGAACTCAAAGCAGAAATAAGTTCTGAAATCAAAAAAGAATTCTTTGAATAAAAAGAATTCTTGGAAGTCATAACATCTGAAATACAGAAACAAGTCCAGAAATATACAGAGGAAACCCAACTTGGAAGAAACAGTGCAGAAAAAGAATTAATAACTACCTGTAAAGAAGACATGGATAAAAACATTGAGGAGATCAGAAATATGATGGATTCCTTGATTGAGCAATACAGAAAAGAAATAGAACCCATGAAGTACAGTCTAAGAGATATAGAACTAAAAATAGCAATCACGAGTCTACAAAACTGTCTGAGTGAAAGTGAAGACAGTTTCAGATCTTGAAGACGCCAGAGCATCTAGTGAAAAGGTGAGAAATGATCTCTCAAAAACAATGAGAATGCAGGAAAAAATAATCCATCACCTGCAAGATTATGCCAGGATGAACAATGTGAGAATAATTGTTATCAACAAGAATGAAGGAGGTAAAACAAATGAAATAAAATGAATTTGGGGAGAAATAATCACAGAAAACTTCCCAAATATGAGGAAACAATTCACCATTCAGGTCACCGAATTATCCAGAATAGCAAATTACTTCAACCCAAGTAGAAACACACCGAGACATATAATAGTTAAGACCCCAAAAATCCAACACAATAACAGTATACTGAAAGCGGCTAGAGAGAAGGAGCTCACATTCAAAAGAAAACCCATCAGAATTACATTTGACTTCTCCACACAAATAATGAAGGCAAGGAGAGCATGGAGCAGAGTTCTTCAAGTTCTACAGGAAAACAAATTCCAGCCCAGACTATTATACCCTGCAAAATTCTCTTTCAAGTTTAATGAAGATATGAAATACTTCCATGACAAAGAACAACTAAAGAATTTCATGATGACAACTCGATCTCCTGGAAGAGAAAGTAGGAGGAACTCTTGAAGACATAGGGGTAGATAAACAGTTCATGAACAAACATATATTCACACGGGAAGCACTTGAAAGAATCAACAACTGGGATCAACTCTTCTTAAGGAACTTCTGTATGTCAAAAGAAATTGTCAACAGAGTGAAAAGACGACCCACAAATTTTGAAAAAAATCCTAACTAATAAGAAATCAAACAGAGGCCTACTGTCTAGAATATGTAAATAACTAAGATATAACAGTGCCCTCAAATTTAAAGACCCAAGTCAGAAATGGGCATCTGAGATGAATACGTACTTCTCAGATGACGAAATTGAAGAAGCAATATATATATGAAAAAATGCTCCACCTCGCCAGTCATCTCTGAAATACAAATAAAAACAACACTGAGATACCATCTCACTCCAGAAAGAATGGCTATGATAAGGAAATCAACCAACAACAAATGTTGGAGAGGTTGTGGAGAAAATGGAACACTTCTCCACTGCTGGTAGGAATGTAGACTGGTTCAACCTTTGTGGAAGTCAGTGTGGAGACTCCTCAAAAGAGTAGGACTGGAAATCCCATTCATGCGGGCTATCCCCCTACTGGGAATTTTCTGAAAGGAACTGAAAGCATTGTATCATAGTGATATTTGTGTACCTATGTTTATAGTAGCACAATGTGTGATAGCAAAATCTTGGAAACAATCAAGATGTCCATCACATGAGGAATGGTTGAAAAAGATGTGGTATTTCTATATAATGGAGTATTACTCAGCTACTAATAATGATAAGTTTGAAGCATTTACACTAAAGTGGATGCCACTTGAACATGTACTCATAAGTGAAATAAACCAGACACTCCCTAGTATAACACGCGAAAAGCAGAAATACAAACAAAACGTACAATAACTACTAAAATCAATTGAGTCTGATAGTGCAAAGTGAAGGCATATGCTGAAAGATACTAATCAGCTTTTCTTCTGGATGGTTAACAACCTAAGTTCACAGATTGAAGTTGGAGAAATAGAAGAGACAGAAGGCCAGCCAACATCTTGGCTCTCACCTTTCAAGGTCAGCAAAGACTCAGGAAATAGGAGAACCTGTAGTGCAACATCATGAAGCTCAGTTGAGCTCCAAATTTTCTGAACAAGGAGATTATGGAGCCACAGAGGAAAGAGATCGAAGTTCTATAGTATGCCTGGGGAGAATCACATGGAGAGAAAACTTTTCCTCAGGCTCTCACAGAGAGTTAACTGGTCAAGCATTGGCCATGACTCATCCACATGGATGACACAGACAAAGCATCTACAGAATAAGGTATAGGACTACAAGATAAACCCTGAGGGGACTTCACTGACCTCATAGGAAACATAAAGTACATGTGTTGGTATATAAGTCTTGCTCTATCTCGGTCTTAACCGTTCAGTAAAAAAGTATAAAAATGAAATATACATCCAGGGGCCATAATATTAAGTTGAGCTGTAAATGGCTATGGTAGACAACTTCTTTGGATAACTCACTATTGTAGCAGAACGCTTCACTGTGTTGGATTGCGTTGTTGAATTCAAGCACTTAAGTTCGTTAAATGAGAATGGAGTGCCTATCTCTGATGGTGTAGACAAAGGAAGGGGTATAGAAAGGAAGAATCATGATGTGTGTGTATGGACAGTACAGTGGGGATAGATAACACTGAGCTTCTACATAATCCTATGAGAGGCAAGATTTGCACTATGGGTGGTTGGACAGGATATTATGTCAGCTTCGAGTGCTATGGACAACCACTAGGAAAATAACAAGGTACAAAGTATTAATTATTGAATCTTTGATGTAATTGAAGCATAAAAGAAAAGATATGCAAACAGCTACACTCTTTTTTTACTGATAAGAGTCATATGCTATAATAATGTCTGTAAGTATAATATCAATTATGCACCTTCTATGATACCAAAACATTATGAAAACAGTTATTAATGTATTACTTTATCAAATCTATCTTGTCAAGGTATCTTACAACTGTCTCTTTGATATTTATACTTCAATAAAACAAAATTTTAAAAAATAATAAAACAAAAATAAATAAAGTGTATGGTCATTCAAATCCCTGGTTCCACCAAAAAAAAAAAGTGTATGGTCAGATATTTCATTCAAGGGACAATAGAAAAAAACACTAATATAACCAAAAATAATCATTTAGAATATAATTCTAAGACACTTGATATATAATCTCTAATGTAATAAATGAGAAATGTAAACATATTGGATTTCAAATAATGTTTTCCTTGAAATTTCACAATAACATGTGTTTTTTTCTTTCTTTGATGCACATAGGAAAAGATCTTTTCCTGTTAAACTAAGCTTGTTTTTCAAACTCTACTTAGATTATTTTCCCTCAGGTTTATTTAGGAACTTATCTTTCCAAGCTTTTCATTACCCTTTGACTTCTTTTCATCAGAATATAAGCATTTAAACTAAATTTTCTCATGCTCTCTCAATATTAAAATCATATATACATAAAATTATAGAAGTTTTATTGAAGAATTCATACTACTGTAATATTAAATATTATTAGCATAATTGTCATGGTTTTGTGACAATTTTACTTTATCTCCTTTCTCAGATATCCTATATTTGATTTGGTAATACTTCACTTTCATTGAACAAAAGGGTGATAAATGAATTTTCCTTTTAATTCTCATTTAATGGGAATGTTTTGATCAATAGCATGACTTA
>PVKA01014408.1:0-52517 GCA_004027165.1 Ctenomys sociabilis
TTTTTTTTTTTTTTTTTTTTTTTTTTTTGTGGAACCGGGAATTGAACTCAGGTCCTTGTGCTTGCAGGGACGTGCTTATTCTACTGAGCCATTTCCTCGGCCCTGAAAGTCAATATTTTTGAAAATCTCCTTGATGCATAAACTCAGCAGAAGAAAGTGTGACACTCACGTTTACTGCTGTAGTATTAAAATGTTATTTGGGTCCTAAGAAAATCCATCTATATTCCGCAGTTGGATAAAAATGTAGACCATTATAGCTTTTCCAAATTGTTGTGATTATTCTTCTTTGCTACAGCACCAAAACTCAACAACTGATAGATTTTAAGAAGTTAATTGCAATAGGCAAATCATTTGATGCTTCTGTGACATTAAAATCCACCAATTTATCTTGCAAAAGCACAAAAATGGTGAAACTGGAAGAAGGTGAAGCATTTTCCTTTGTGCACATGTAGCACTTCAATGCTACAGAGAACAGAAGGTAAAGGAACAAATATAATGTCCAAGGTTATTAGTTAATGATTAACAATGGAGTTGTTCAACTTTAAAGGGCAGTTTATGTTGTGACAGAGAGAGGCATAGTTGGAGTCCACAAATACTAAACTTCCTTCCATGTGCTAAGAACATGGCCCAGGGATAGGCACAGACTATGGAAAGTGGATGATAAGGGAGCACAAATATTAGCCCAACTCAAACATGTCAAGGAGGTTGGATTAAAATCACTTTCTCAGGACAGGTCAGGAGTAGAAGACTTCATAGCCAGTCAGTCTATACCACCAGAGTACAAAATATTTATGTCTTTTTCAACTATTCTAAATTTTGGAGAAAAAAAAACATACCATATAAAGTCCTTTCTTATTATTGCTTGACTGAAAAAATGTTAAATCCCCCTGGGTATGGTGGCACACACCTGTAATCCCAAAATTTAAGAGGCTGAGACAGGAAGAGGATTGTGGGTTTGAGGCCCAGTCTGAGCCCCACAGGGAGTTCAAGGTCAGATCCTGTATCAAAAACAAAAGAAAATCCCTTTACAGATTGTAATTTAGTTTATATCATAATGTTATGTGTCTTTTTTAATCATGGAGATTACACTGTAGATAGCTTTATTTACATATATATATATATATATATATATATATATATATATATATATATTATATTTGCTATATATTTGCTTACATACTGTTAAGTTATATATATATATATATATATTTATTTATATGTATATATTACTTGCTGTTAAGTAAATATATAACAGCATGACCTAAACATTTCCTCATGTTAGTAAATATTGTCTGCTCTGATTTTAAACCTCCTCCCTCCATCCAGGGGCTCTTTCTGCATCTGCTAGTGACCAACAGTTTTAGTGCATATCTCTAAAGCCCCAACATTTCAATAATTATTTTAAACTACCTCTATCTTCTCTCATCCCTAGGATTGTAGGGGCCATTTAATAGATCCTCCCACCATGAGCCTGCAAAGACCGAGGCAGGTGAACAGGAAGACAAGCCATTGCCCAGGAGTGGTACCAGACCCTCCTCTAGGATCCGACCCAGGTGTACACACCTGTGATCTCAGGTGAGACATTTCATCTCTTTGTGCCTCAATTTCCCCATTAGTGAAATCAGGAAAATAATCACTGTAGAATTATTGTAGGTGGTGTATGTAAGTGCTTATAACAATACTTGGTCTATGATAAACATTTAATATATTGTTTGCTATTATTATTATTAATTGGTATCAGACAATCCTGTATGGAAGCTCCTACTTTTCCACTTGGAAAGTTAGTCAAACAACATGTTCACTAACAACGCAAGCTTGAGGAAGCACATGGGTCCACAGACTGAATATTCTGACTATTTCTCACCAAATGTTCCCACGGGAGGACTTTCCCTGCTGAGGTAAAAGTGGGAAAGTTTCGGTGAAGGCCTTTATCAGAAACATCTAATTCTTTTGTTTACAAAATAATTATGACTGTGGCATCATAGAAATAGAGGAGCTCGTTATGAAATAGGGCCCAAGGCAGTTTGCAAACAGAGGTTCCCTTTGTACATTTTTTCTTAAATGACTCTCACTTGGCTGGCTGGCCCGAGACCCATGTTTAGGTGTGGGGACTTGGCTTGGAGAACAGACAGGGCCCCTGGCAGTTGACCCTACCCTTGCCCCTTTTCCTACTGCATAGCATACAAATAGGCTCTTATAAAGTGTGTAACTAACTACCTTGAGAACTGGGTGAGAGGATAAAGGAAATAATTAATATGTAAGTCCAGTACTCAGATACTCAGGGATGATGAAACATGACTCTAGGAAATCATCTGTCTCTCTATGGCAGGCCTCCTCTCCCTCCAACCTCCTAATTCCTCACCCCTCTTTGTCCTGGAGTGTCTTTCTTTCATGTATTCCTCTTCATTTCTAGTACACTGCCCAGTGGAGTATCTCCTTCAATAACCTTGGCCCTGAGATTAGACTTATCTGCCTGCACCAGAGACAGCACAGTTCTTTGAAATATAACTCATGGCCTGCTATGTTGTCATAGACCTTGTCTCCATCTCTCTCCACTTCTGAGAAGCCTGCACTCGGCTCACTTGCATGAACTGAGCTTCTTGTCAGGTCTGCCCTGCCTTCACACAACTCACCTCCACTTGTAGATGTTACAGCACTGGACAACTTGCTGTATCCTCCACATCCTGCTTTGATACTAGCCCTGGCTTTTACTCCATCAGTCATATGTTTCAGATCCAGTTTTGGTTATCTGCACCAGCATCCTAGAACCTGTAATTGGTACATATTTGGGAAGGTTACTCTGAGCAAGATGCTGTGGTGGTCCAAGAATGAAGGTGGTGTCAGCATCAACACACTTCTAAGCCACCTTGGGAGCTCTGTGAAGTGCCATTGAGTGTACAATAATGACAGCCAGGAAAGACCCTACTTCACTGAAAGGCTAGGAAAGGCCTCCTGGAAAAGGTAAGATTTGATCTTAGCATTGAAGACAGGCTGTTGAATACCAATCCTTGTTAAAGGCATACATGTGCTGATGTCCTATTCCTAGAGTGGGGCAATCTTGGCCTGGTCAGGGACTAATTGCTGAGTAATTTATTTTTTCTTCCTCATTCTCCCTGCTTTTAAAAATTATAGTTTACTGAATTGACAGTGAGTGTTGAGAATGGTTGATTTTGGCCAAGCAAAGAAAAGAAGGAAAGCATTCCAGATACAATTGAATAACTGCTATCAAAGAAGAAAAGCAGGAAAGCACATAGTGACTTAATTTTGAAGTGGTCAGGCAAGAAACAGATTAGTTTCATTGATATGTGTTATTACTTAAAAGGCAACTCATATGTTTAAATTTTGTACTTTGTCAACTGAGAGTGGTGGCTCACACCTATAATTCCAGCATTGGGAAGCTGAGGCAGGGGGATCACCAAAAGTTTAAGACCAGCTGGGCTACATAGTGAGTTCAAGGCCAGTCTGAACTGCATAGTCAAATACTATCTCAAAAAAAAAAAGTAAATTTAAAAAATTATACTTTCTGGAATGAGGAGCCATTGATAGTTTTTAAGGGAAAGAGAAATTTTAAAAAACTTATTTATTTGCTTATTTATTTGGTACAGAGTTTCCCTACACAGCTTGGACTCATAGTGATGCTCCTGTCTCAGCCTCCTCAGAGCAGGGATTACAGGTGTGTGCTGCTATGCCCGGTTTTGGTGCCTGGCACAGGATGTAGTACCAGGGATCAAATTTCTTTGAGCTTGCCAGGTAGGCGCTTAGACTGCCAAGCTGTTTCCCCAGCCCAGGAAATTTAATGAATATGAAAGCCTTTCTTTTATTTGCATAGAATTAGCTCTCTTATACTTGGGGGAATTACATAGCTTGCTTGTGTCCAAAACTGTTAGTCCTGGTCACTTAGGCAAATTACAGGTGGAGCTCAAAGGAGGTGTCACTGGTGAATCCTGCCCCAGAACAACTGGCTGCAATTATATCCACTCTTCCTACATCCTCCAAAAGGTAATCACAGAAGTGAATTTTATATATTCTCAAGAGTTCTGATCACATTTATTTAGTAGTTTCCATAGAATTGCCCATAAAGTTGTGGGAACAGATAAATGAAAAAGCTATTGTATGAGATACACCACAAAATGATAAAAAAAGAACTTGTTTTCATTTGGATTGGAAGCAAGAAGCCAGGATAATGTAGGATACTATATATAAAAGCTTTGAGTTTTGATTTGCAAATAAGAAATTTTAATGTGGGTAGAAGCTGCCTTCCAAAAGCTAAAGGCTGTCACAGAAGCACTAGCTTTATTGTACATGTCATCAAGCTCCTCTAGAAGAAATGGGTAAGAGTATTCAATTGGATTCAGAAGACGAAGTTTTGACACTTCAGGTTTCCAGGTCCTACTAAAAGCTGCAGTACACAGAGCCGGCTGTTTTCCTCCAGACGAAGCATCCTAACACAGAACAGGAACAACAGCACTGTTTCAGAATGACACTTTTCACTGGCACAAGACCAGTCATTAAGGTGCTTTTGCATGCTGCATCAAAATTTGCTTAGTTTGAGCTCTAGGATTTTCTGATAAAAAGATGCATTAGAGATTTCTGCTTTCTTTAACCTAGTGACCCTAATGAGTAACTGCATTTTCCAAAAAAAGATGTCTATTATACTTCCGAAACATGGTAATATTTCCCTGTTCCCCAAAATAACTCCTTTTTTAAAGTCCTTTGTACTATTATTCATAACGTAGCTGAATGTGCTTCTTCTCTTTAGAATCAAGAAAGCCTCCTAGAGAAAAAGTTAGATGCTCAGGAATGTCCCCAAGTTATGTATTAACTTCTAAAGAAAAGGACATTCAGGAGGCAATTGATTAAAAAAGAGGTAATTGATATGAAGGGAAAATAGGACAGGTTAGCTTTCTGCTAGAAGATATGCAGAGTTTTCATGAAAGGAACACTGAGCAGAAGACTTCTTCATTGTTGAAAATAAGAGAAAATAGTTTTATACTTAATAAGAAAATCAAGAGTGATGCAGGGAAGATGTAATAAAATGTCTTCTATGTAAATCTCAGAATAATGCCAACCTCTTTGCTGTTACTTTCAACAGAACTTCTAGGAGTCACCTCTTCTCCTATGGTCTGCTCTCCTCAGGTGGCTTTTGTAGACTGTGAGCACCCTTGGAATAACTGCCACAGTTGTCACATTTCTATGATTGTTACCTTTAGGTCCCAAGGATCAAGAGCAGTGCCTGGTTTGCTTTAGGTGTCCTTTGAGCATTTAATGTAAAAGAGGATGTATGGGTTTGATAACCTACTACCTAAGACTGCTGAACATCTGTATTTGTTTATTCAAATAAAGTAGTAGGGCCAGAGAGATAGCTAAGCAGCATAAGCACCTGCCTAGCAAGCACAAGGTACTGAGTTTGATCCCTGGTACAGAAAAAAAAAATCAAAAAATAAATAAAGAAGCAGCCAAAAAATAAAACTGCCAGCACCACCCACCTTCCCACATAATATACATTTGGCAAGTAGAAGGTCTTGGATCCCAGTGAAGACCTGGGAGGAGGTCATCACTGGCTATTGTGTAGACTTGGAAATGGAACAGAAATGTTCAGGCGGATTACAAGTTCACTCTGTACAAGATTAGAGCAATAAATTCAGTTTATACATCATTTAAATGAACCACAAATGGGCATCTGAGATAAGCTGACATTCAAGCTCTTAAACTTTGTACTTACCAGAACAAACACCCTGCATATGGTCTCAGGATTACAGTTCTTTTTGCACTTCAGTTTTGTCACGCTAAATTGTGGGAGGCCTGAAATACTGCACCTCACAAGGATTGCATCAAAAATCAAATGGGCAGATACACAGCAAGGAGGAGAGTCTCCTCCTTCTTGTTGGTTGCAAGTTTTGGAAAACAGGCTACTCTTAAAAGGGGAAGAAATAAAGATAGTTTTTTTTTTTTTTTTTTAAAAAAAGGGGAGTGTCGGGGGGCCCTCAGCAGAAAAATAAAATAGTGAAACTTGGAAAAAGAAGAAAGAGTAAAGATAAGGAAAGGAAAAGAAGATTAAAACAAAAATAAAGGTTCCAGGAGCTTTTAAGTAAAAGAAGAAAGGTTTTGAAATCCAACCTGATAAAAATAAAGCCTCAGACCGGAGGTCTTTGGAATGTCTTGGTGTGAAGATCTTCATATTCAAGTTTTGTAAAAACACTCCAGGGCCTGCGTTTACATGGTGATGAGGATCTGGATTTCATATGAAGCCTTCTTTGTGTGGAGAAGAAGTACTGTTTCTAAGCAGGCACAGTAGGTTCTGCCTTAGAACACTATGCATAACTAAGCTGTTGGTCACAGACATTGTTATCCACCATGCCAAAGAAATCCTCTTCTTAACAGCTCTGGATGCATCCAAATGGGTGACCGCTTTCACCCCAGCACTGTGCACTAGGTATCATCAACTTCTGTTTTCCCCCATTCACAGGACATTGTATTGTACCTCAGCAATTTGTTTTTCACATGAACTTATCTAATGTAATAAGACACCAGTATGGACAACTTGAAGCATCCCGAAGAGTCCCTCCAGCAATATAACAAAAACTGCTCTTGGGAACTGGGGAAGTAGCCCTATATGCAGGAAGCCCCTAGGAGGTGATTATCTTCCTTCTCCTGGCCGTTGATTCACTGTTGTAGATGTCAGCACTAATGTAAAACATGGTTATTTCTCTCTCTGCCTTATTAAATACAACCATGTTACTTTCCAGTCTTCTCCATTTGTACTACATTTCATCTACATTTTACATGAAATGCCCTTTTTTTTGGTGGAACTGGAGATTGAACTCAGACCCTCGTGCTTACCAGGGAAGCACTTATTCTACTGAGCCATCACCCTGGCCCTGAAATGCCCTTTCTGAAGTTGACAGTGGCACACAGATGGAGCCTGGTAAAATGGTGGCCACCTGTATCTTTTTTTCTTCCGTTTTCATGAGTTCCACAGGCCTGGTTCAACATGACCTCTCAGATCACTTATTCAAAGAATACTGATGGAGGCAGAATCCTCAGTGTTTCTGATAGACTCCTGACAATCTCAACAATGTAACTGTTCTGAGGTGAGGAGTCCTAACTACAGCTTTCAAGCTCTGTCCAAACAGCTAGGGGCAAGGCTGAGAGAGGCAGGATCTGTAGCAAAGATGGGGGTGGGGAGGAAGTGACTGGCATTTGTTCTGCAAATTCCCATAATCTCTGGCTCTGTTATGGTCTACACAGGTAATAAGCAAACTCTTACTTTTTATTGCTTCAGACTCTTAACCTTAATAATTAGTGTAATTATCCACCAAACTACTTACAAAAGAGAATATTAGTATCTGATTATCCTACTACTGATTATTCATTTTATAGAATGACAAGCTCTGGGAACACCCTTGGAATTATGTTCTTTCATATTTACTCAAGGAGAGGATCTAGATATAAGACAGAACAAAGTCCTTTTGGTTGGGTGCAGTTCTAAGTTGAGTGGCTTGCAATGGGCACCAGGAAAACATTCAAAGTGAGCAAGGATGGTGTGTCCCTTTTCAGGACCCCTCTCCCACCTCATGGCAAGTTATCTTAATTGCATGGCACTGACACTTCACCAATTTTTGGTGTGGATTAGCTCATCTCCTGCTCACAAACACACCTAGAAGGTATCATTAACGGCATCATTTTACAGTCAGAAGATAATAGAACTCATTCAACCAGTACTTATGGAGTCCAGATCAGGTGTCAGACCCAATGGAGATGAAAGATGAACAAAGGATCACACAATTTCCACCTTCATACACAGGAGCCGACAGCACAGCCCTCAGCTCTGAGGGTATACAGAAGGGTCAGTGATCCAAGAACGGAGAAGCTTTCTACAGGAGCCATTACCTGACTGTTATAGGACCAGCTATAAAGATAATAGGAGCTAGAGTAAGGTCATTCTAGGCCCCAAGTTACTCTAATTGGCCCCTCAAAGAGGAGCCATACCGACTCACATGAACTGGTAATGGTGGGACTGCAGATCTTATATAAAAACTAAAACAGAGATGTGGAGCAGCAGTATTTGGGCCTGGAAATGACATTCTGTAGCTCTCAGATTAGGTGTGTCCACTTGCAGGAGACACAGATTCTAAGTAGGCTTAACAGCTGATGTCTCCTTCTCTAAGGCAGCCCCCAGTAACATTGTCCACCACTCCCCTCAGTGAGACTTCACAAACAACACATGGAGGATGCCAGCCAGAAAAGGGTGCCAAAGCTTTTTGGTCACAAAAATATTGTCTACAGCACTCAAGTAGGAAGAAGGGTCACGGTCAAGTGTTGTGTTCAGAGGTAAACAGATAATCCAGAAAACTTTTCCCACTTCTTCCACCCCCCAGGTCTCCCCTCCTCTCAAAAACTTAGTGCTACTCCCATCCCCAGGAACCAACAGACCTCCAGCAATTTCCCCAAGGCCAGCCTGATGTCTCCAGTGACTGGCAGGAATTTTTGCTCCTGCTTTTTCTTGGCTTTTCTCTCAGTTGGGCACAACAGAAAATTTAATTTTTTTTTTTTTTGAGGGAAACAAAACTGCATCATTTTCAGCTCCTCTAACCCCTTTTTAAAAGACATCTGGGATAGCAAAATGGATGAGATAAGTGTAAAATAATTTTAGAAAATCCCATTCCTAGAAATAGAACTACTTTCATATGTGGCCTGCGTGGTGGCCAGGGGTCTGCAGGCTTCCCTGGATCCAGGCCTAGAGAGTGACTCAGACATGGCAAAGAAACCACATTGTTGAAGAAGAACTTCCTGGGGCTGGACTTGGGAATGGCACACATTGGATGATAATATAAATTCTGCTCTTGTGCACATATTGTTTTGCAAAATCCAAGCATGAGGTCACTGGGCTTGAATGTTTTCTCTAAGGGTTTCTCACAGACAAGCACAGTTATCTGAATTGAGTTACACTGGGGAAAGACATTTTAGGGATTATCTGATTTGCGTGGAGACAGTTGTACATTTTTCTGTCAGGTCAAAAAACCAAGAGTTTTCTATTTGTTCTCTAGAGGAAAAGCCCACAGGTCTGTAATCATATAATCTTTTTCTACTGATTTTTTGAAGAACTTCTATTGCTATCTCCAAACTATGGGTAAGAAAGTAGAACAGCATTGCTCTTCTTTCAGACAAACTCCATATGACTAGAAAGGGAGTTGGCTGATTTGGTTTCTTTTTGTTTCACACTACTTAGAAGAAAAATAGCCCCTAGGATTACTTCCAGGTTTAAGGATTTTTTTTCTACAAGTGAGAGGTCATGAATAACATAAGCTTCAGATCGCTGAGTTTATTATCACTGACTCTGGAGACCAGTTGATCACATTGGCTTCACAAGTGTTTCTGACCACTTGCATCAGAACATCCCCAGGAGAATAGCTAATTATAGGCAACTTGACTCTATCCCAGCAATCCTCATTCCTGTGTTTGGTGTCCAGACCAGGAATCTGAAGATTCTTCTGATGCCTCCTATATGAGCTGGCTTTCCTCCTACCATTTTCAACTTAAAGGAAGAAAGGTTTATTTTGGTTCATAGTTCAGAGGATTTCAGCCCACACATAGGTTGGCTGCAAGGCAGAAGCCACATGGTGGAGTGGATGACAGAGGAAATCTGCTCTACCCATGGCATCCAGGAAGCAGAGAAAGGAGGAGTTAGGGACAAGAATGCACCCTTCCAAATCATGGCCCCATGACCCATTTTATCTGACCAAAGCCCATCTCCTGATAGATAATTCAGCTGTGAGCTCATCTGTGGGTTAATCCACTGATGTGTATTATGATCCTGTGCTTTAGTTGCCACCTCTGAATATGTGAGAATTTGGGGACGCATTTTAGTTCTAAACCAAAATTCCCACTATGTGTGTTATCCATAGCACATTTGGCTATCAAATTAAGTGGTCACTTTTCCAATCTCCCTAGTCTTTGCTTAATCCTGCTCAGAATTTTCATCTTAATGGAAGGACTTTCTAAGTTAAATACATTAACACTCAATAGAAAGATAGGGAATATTGTGATTTATTAATAATGTTAAGTTATTCAGGGCTTTACACAAAAGAACCTTAAATCAGGTAGATTGTCAGTTTCTTTTTATTTTATTGAGAAACAAATAGAAATGAGACAGTATCAAAACTGATTAATAGGACAGTTTCAATAATTAATATGTTGTACATTGTTATATTCTCAGTGGTTATCCATAGTACAAGAAGCAGACAGGATATCCTGTCCAAACACTATTCATACAAATCTTTCTACTCATTGGATTAAGTGAAAGTAGCTGTATATCTATCCTGACTATTCTGTATATACAAATATACAGAATATCTGTATTCCCCTTTTTTGTTTAGTCCTGTCAGAGATGGGTATTCCATTGGAATCTAAAACTATAGGTGTGTGAATTCAGCAAAACAATCCAACACAGGCCAGCAGTCCACAATAGTACTGGGTTATCCGCAGAAGTTATTCACTTGAGCCTTTCACATTAATATGGATTTACTTTATAAACCCCATCTTTATACTTTACTATGAGACCTACATAACAAAAAATGTAACTTTTATATCTGATAAGGTCAGTCACGTACCCCCAGGATTTATCTTGTAACCCTGTACCACACTTTGTAGATCCTTTGCCAGTGTCAGCCTTGTGGATGAGTCACGGCCATTGCTTGACCAATTTGCTCTCTATGAAAGCCTGAGAGAATGTTTTCTCTCCATGTGACTCTCTTCAGACACACTCTACATCATTGATCACTTTCCTCTGTGGCCCCATAATCTCCTTGATCAGAAAATTTGGGGCACAACTGATTTCCATGGTGTTACAGTACAGGTTCTCCTATGTCCTGAGTCTTCACTGACCTTAAAAGGCTAGGGTCAAAATTTTTATTGACCTTGTAGCCCCTCCTTTTCTCTAAGTTTTGATCTGCAAACAGGTTGTTAACCCTCCAGAAGAGAAGTTTATTATTACCTTGCAACATATGCAGTTCAGTTTACCATAACTATCTGCCTAAGTATCAATCATCTTAGGCATAACATGGAACACATGTTTTCCATCAAATATTGATATTTTAAACTTTAAGTCCCTACAGAATATGGAGAAAAAATAATTTAAAAAGTAATAAACATTTACATATTTTTACACAGAAATTTAGAAATCTAACCATGTACAGCATTGTAGGACAATCCTGTGACATTTTCTTTTCTTGTGTCCAATCCTCAAATACTTGCTTTCCTTTTAATTGTGTTATACTTTTTTATTTGTATTTCTTCTTTTGAGTCCTTATGCTAGGGAGACTATGCAATATTTACACATGTGGGTCTGGTTTATTTTATTTATACGTATATCTTCAAGTGGCATCCACTTAAATATAAAGGCGAGTTTATCATTCTTTATAGCTGAGTAATATTCCATTGTATAAAGATACCACATCTTTTTCAACCATCCCTCATGTGACAGGCATCTTGGTTGTTTCCAAGACTTGGCTATCACAAATTGTACTACTATAAACATAGGTACACATATATCATTATGATATGATGTTTTCAGCTACTCCAGAAAAATTCCCAGTAAGGGTATAGCTGGCTTGAATGGGATTTCCAGTCCAAGTTTTTTAAGGATTCTCCACACTGATTTCCATAATGCTTGCACCAGTCTACATTCCCAGAAGCAGTGGAGAAGAGTTCCCTGTTTTCCTCATCCTCTCCAACATTTATTGTTGGTTGATTTCTTTATAATAGCTGTTCTTTCTGGGGTGAGATGATATGTCAGTGTTGTTTTAATTTGCATTTCACAGATGGCTAGTGATGTGGAGGGTTTTTTTATATATTTATTTGCTTCTTTAATTTCATCCTCTGAGAAGTATGTGTTCACCTCAGATGCGCATTTCTGGATTGGGTCTTTAAATTTTGGGGCCCTAATGTATTTTATTTCTTAATAAATTCTAGAGGGCAGACCTTTGTCTGAGGGCTTATTAGTTAAGTTTTTTCAAAATATGTGGGTTTTCTTTTCACTTTGTTGGTAGTTCTTTTGACATGCAAAAACTTCTGAATAAGAGGTGGTCCCAGTTGTTAATTCTTTCAAGTATTACCTGTGCAATTTGATTTTTGTTCATAAAATCTTTGCCTACTCCTACGTCTTCAAGAGTTCCTCCTGCTTTCTTTTCCATGAAATTTAGTGTTTCTGTTTTAATGTTTAGATCTTTAATCCACTTTGACTTGAAGTTAGTACATGGTGATAAACCTAGGTCATTTTAGTTTTCAGCATGTAGAGAGCCAGTTTTTTCTAGCACCATTTGTCAAAGAGGCTTTCTTTCTTGTGCTAAGTGTGCTTGGCCACTTTGTCAAAGATCAGGCAGCTGAGTGTGTTCATAGAGGCCTGTCTATCTTCTTTTCTATTCCATTGATCCTCACGTCTATTTTGTTGCCAATACCATGTTGATTTTATCATAGTAGCTTTGCAGTATAATTTCAAGTCAGGAATTGTAATGCCTTCTGCCTTGCCTTTGTTGGCCAGGAGTGCCTTTGCTATTCTAGGTCTTTTCTGGTTCCAAATAAACTCTGGGAATGATTTCTCTAGGTCTGGGAGGTATGTTGGTGGTACTTTGACAGGAATTGCATTAAATCTGAAGTTGGGAGTATGGCCAACTTCATGATGTTGGTTCTTCCTATCCAGGAGCATGGAACATCTTCCCATTTTCTGAAATCCTCTACGATTTCCTTTTTTTTATAATACTGTAAGTTTCTGTGGAAAGATCTTTGACTTCTTTAGTTAGATGAATTTCAAGGTATTTCATTTTCTGTGGTGCTATTATAAAAGGTATTGTTTCTCTAATTTCCCTCTCAGTGTGTTTGTTATCTGTGTAGAGGAATGCGATTGACTTTTGAGTATTGATTTTTGTATCCTGCTATGCTGCTAAATTCATGTATCAATTCTAGTAGCTTCTTGGTGCAGTTTTTTGGGTCTTCCAAGTAAAGTACCATGTCATCTGGAAATAATGATAATTTAACTTCTTCTTTACCTATTCTTATTCCTTTTATTTTTCCCTCTTGTCTAATGGCTATAGCTAATGATTCTAGAACTTTATTGAGCAGGAGGGGTGACAGAGGACATCCTGGTCTTGATCCAGATCTGAGAGTAAAAGATTTCAGTTTTTCCCATTTAGAATTATATTAGCCATTGAGTTGTCATAGATGGTTTTTATTAAATTGAAGTAGAGGCCTTCTATTCTAATTTTCTATAGGACTTTGAATATGAATGAGTGTTTCACTCTGTCAAAAGCTTTTTCTGCATCAATTGAGATGATCATGTGGTTTTTAGATTTAACTCTATTAATATAGTGTATTACATTTATAGATTTTTGAATATTGAACCATCCTTACATCCCTGGGATGAATCCTTCCTGGTCACGGTATGTAATCTTCTTGATGATTTGCTGTATTCTATTTGCTAGGATTTTATTGAGGATTTTTACATCTGTATTCATGAGGGAGATTGGCCTGTAGTTCTCCTTTTTGGTTGAGTCTTTCCCTGATTTTGAAATCAGTATACTTGCCTCCAGGAATGATTTTGGGAGAACTGTTTCCTTTTCAATTTCATTGAAGAATTTGTGGAATGTAGGGATTATATCTGCTGTAAATTTATTGTAGAAATCAGCTGTGAATTCATGAGGACCTGGACTTTCCTTTGTCATCAGGTTTTTTTACTACATTTCATATTTCATTGCCTGTTATTGGCTTATTGAGAGTTGTTATATCTTCTTGGTTCAGTTTTGGTAATTTGTGCCTTTTGAGGAATCTGTCCATTTCTTCTGTGTCTTCTATTCTGTGAGTATAAAGTTTCTCAAAGTAGCTATTGATAATCTTTGAATTTACTGGGTCTGTGGTGATTTCACCCTTTTAATTCCTTATTGCTTGTTTTTGAATTTTTTCTTTCCTCTTTTTGATGAGATTATCTAGGGGCTTATCAATTTTATTTAGTCTTTCAAAGAACCAGCCTTGTGATTCATGATTTTTTGAACTGTTTTTTTCATCTCAATTGAATTAATTTCTGCTCTAATCTTCATGATTTCTTCCCATCTTTGGGCTCTGGGTTTGGTTTTCTCTTCCTTTTCTAGATTTTGGAGGTGCAGCATTACAGTGTTTATTTGTTCCTGTTCTGTTTTCCTAACGTGTGAGTTCACAGCTATGAATTTCCCTCTGACAACTGCTTTCATCACGCCCCATAAATTCCGATAACTTTTGGTTGAATTTTCATTGAATTGTAGATATTGTTGAATTTCTTGTTTAATTTCATCTGTGAACATTTGATTGCTGAGTAGGGTGTTGTTTAATTTCCATGTACTTAGGTTTTTTCTGGTTTCTTTTGTCCTTCATTTCCAGTTTCATTGCACTGTGGTCAGATAATATGCATAGGATAACTTTTGTTTTCTTGCGTATACTTAAGCATGACCTATGGACTAGTATGTGGTCTATTGTAGAAAATGACCCATGTGCAGCTGAACAAAATGTGTATTCAGCTGTGGTTGGTGGAACACTCTGTATATGTCCACCAGGTCCATTTGTTTTGAGCTCTGGTTCAGTTCTGCTATTTCTTTTCCTCATTTTTATCTGGTTGACCTATATTTTTGGGATAAGGGGGTGTTAAAATCTCCTGTTAAGACTATGGTATTGGATATTAGATTTTTCATATCCATTAAGATTTGTCCTATACAGTTGGTGCTCCCGTGTTTGGTGCATATAGATTTATGAGTGTTACTTCTTCCTCTTGAATTTTCCTCCAAATCAGTGTATTGTGACCTCCTTTTCTCATTTGATCATTCTTGGTTTGAAGTTGAGACTGTTTGAAAGCAGGATTGCTATCCCTGCTTTTTTCTGAGGTGCTGGGGCATATAGTATTGTTTACCATTCTTTGACTTTCAGCCTATGAATTTCTCTTCTAGTTAAGTATGTTTCTTATATACAGCGTATATAAAAGGGTTTTGTTTCTTAATCTATTGTGGCAGTCTATTTTTCTTAATTGGTGAACTGAATCCATTTACGTTGATGGTTATAATTGAGAAACGTTGACTTACAATTGACATGTTATTTACCTGCTGTTGTTTATTCCTTTTTGCCCTGGGTTTAGTTGTTTGCCCTATTTAGTGGGGAAACAGAACCTTCTGTTCTTGTTCTGATCATTTTGGTCTCTCTCTAGAACATCTTTCAGTAGCCTGTGTAGGGATGGCTTTGTCATCATGAAATTCTTATTTGTTCTTTGTCATGGAAGTATTTCACTTCTCCATCAAACTTGAAAGAGAGTTTGGCAGGGTATAGTACCCTTGGCTGGAATTTGTTTTCATAGAAGTACTCTGCTTTATGCTCTTCTTGCCTTCATGGTTTGTGAAGAGAAATCTGCTGTAATTCTGATGCGTTTTCCTTTGAATGTGATCTGCTTCTTTTCTCTAGTGGCTTTCAGTATATTATTCTTGTGCTGGATTTCTGGGATCTTGACTATTATATGTCAGTGTATTTTTAATTGGGTTGAAGTTAATTAGCTTGAAGTTACTTGGTGTTCCATATGCTTCGGATATCTGAATGTCAGATTGTTTCCTCATATTTGGGAAGTTTTCTGCTATTACTTCTGCCCATTTTTTTATATTATTTGTATTGTCTCCATCCTTCTGATTGATGCCTATTATTCTCACATTGTTTATCTTTGCATCATTTTGCAGGTGATGAATTATGTTTTCATGCATCCTAGTTGTTTTTAAGAGATCCTTTCTTACCTTTTCACTAGCTGCACCAGCTTCTTCAAGATCTGAAACTGTCTTCACTTTCACTCAAAGGGTTTTGCAGGTTTTTGGTTGAGATTTTAAGTTCCTCTATACCTCTTTGACTCTGCTTCATGTGATCTATTTCCTTCCTTTATTGCTCATTCGAGCAATCCATCATTTTTCTAATCTCCTCTATTGTTTTTTTTTAATCAATGTCTTGTTTAGAAGCAGTTATTCTTTTACTGCAGAGTTTTGTTCAGATTGGGTTTCCTCCACATGTTTCTGTATTTGATTGTTTACTTCAGATGCTATAAATTCAGATATTTCTTTTTTTATTTCAGAAATTAGTTCTGCTCTGAGTTCCTATATACTTTTCTGCTGTTGTTTCCTTACTTGCGATGCTATTAATTCATACATTTCAGCTGAGCAAATGTCCTCTCTACTTGTTCTGGGTAGGCTCGAGGCATTTTGCTCCTTGTCTTTATCATTTTGTATAGCACTGGCCTCTGCCCTTTGGTGTAGAGCTTTGGTTCAGTTATAACTTTAGCACCTATTGAAATTCGGGTGCAGCTCTATTAAGTTTGAGTTTATCCCAGTTATGCCTGGCTTGGATCTAGCTGTTGTGTTCAGCTTCTTCATGCTGCAGCCCTTGGATATGAACCTGTTGTGCCTCTCTGGCACAACAGTGAACCCGTGGTCCCCCTCTGTTGTGCCCCTGGCCCAGGGGGCACAGGGGAGCACAAAAACTCTCCCACACACTAGCCAGTCCTGGGCTTGGGCTGGATCTGGGGTCTCAAGAATGTCACAGAAGTTCTCACTCACCTGAAAGACTTGGGGGCGGAGGCTCCACAGGGGTGGAGGATCTCCAGGGTGCGATAGAGGATCTCACTCAGGAGGTGTGCCTGAATTTTGGTCAGGAGAGGTCTCGTGCTTGCAGGGAAGCCGGAAGCTCTCCCACACACTCACTGTGTCTGGGCTGGCCTGGATGCAGAGTGCGGGGTGGGCTGTGCTGGCTCTGGTGTGGTGGGGGAGGTCTGCAGAACACGGGGAAAGGTCTCTCTCACGCAGCAGGCCTGTTCTTGGTCTGGGGGGAGCAGGAGAGAGCAGAAACTTTCCCACAAACTGGCAGGGCCAGGGTTGGGCAGATCTGGAGAGGTCCCCGGATTGTCAGTTTCCTGAGTGGACAGAAAGAATCAGGTATGCTAAGGCTGGAGGAGGGAATGCTACTGAGCAACATGGAGGAGGCCTGTGGAAGAGCTCAGGCTGAACAAGTTTAGATTCTTCTTTCATCTGCAGTGTTCAGTTAAGTTCTACATTCTAGAGGCTTGCAAATGAGGGCAGATTCAGACTCAGCAATCAAATACACTCAGTCAAGGAAGATAACATGAGCAAATTATATGAAGTCCTCATAGTATGGTTAGGGAAAAAATAAGTAGCACTATCCTCAGAAATCAGAAATGAGGCTATACTCACAGGAGTTTGAAAGACACTTTACATAGATAAAACAAAGCAATACTGTGTCACACATCTAGTCATAAATTTAACTTATTATTCCATGAAATATCCCTGTAAGAGACTAGAAATAAATTCAAGATAATATGTTGTTTTTTAAGCAGAGTGACAGGGCAGTTTTTCCCCAACCCTGTAGCCCAAAAACCATATCTGAGCTGGGGCAGGACAGAGAGCTTTGCTCCATGCTGTCAGCTGGAATTGAGCCTCAACATAAGAGGCTGACTTCCCAGGGCATAAAAAATTACACATCAGAGCTGAAACACTGACCCCAAAGCATTAGATCTACCTTGAGCTGTGTCATGCAGATTACTCCTGTATATATTTCTTCCGCATATTGCAGAGGTGATTTCAGACCACCTACCTAGCCCAGCTCACAGCACTCACGTCATTCCTACCATTCTGTCACTCATCCTCAAGCCACTACACTCTGCATGCAGATGATATATGATCTTATTTGTGAAAGTGGCTGCCCTTAGCAGTTGCTGAGTAAATGCTTGTGACTTATTATATTTTAGGCTATGTTCTTGTGAGATGTGTTCAATATGTGTGACCATACATAACAATTTCAGAGCACACAGTACATACCAGAATGTTGACACCAAAAATGTGTAGAAAGATAATAGATGAATATACTTATACATCAGTAAGTTAAAAACACAACTTGTTTCCTTTATTTCTGAGTTTATAAATAATATATGACAGATACTAAACCATTGTTATTTGAAAAGCAACTAATACATGAAATGTAAGGATCTACATATGGAATCAGCACCTCCTGAGGTGCCAGGTCCTGGGAAACAGAACATGGTTTAGAAGCATAGGCTCTCTGACACTGCTCATAAATTATGTAAGACACACTTAATTTTTTTCTCTTCCGATTACACAAAACTCTTCTTTCCCAAATAACTTTTTATTTTATTCTACTACTTGACTCCAATGGAGAGTTTAATAATTTCTGTTAAATCCCGGTACTGTTAGGCATTCCTTTATGTAAACAGTTTTTGAAATGTAATTATTAGGGTCTTAAAAACAATTTCAAGGGGAGTGTTGGAAATCAAGCTTCATCTAAGTACACAGCTGAAAGCAGATGCTTGGGTGTAGTATTGAGATAAGCTGTTCTGTAACTACTGAATTGCTGTGGCAGTGCTGCTTGCTGATTCTGTGGTGCATGAAAAGTGCTGTGCATTTTTTTATATATTGGATATAGGTTACTGTTGCTTCAGAATCTCTGTGGAAGTTTGGTTTATTTATTTTTTCTTTGAAGTTTGGTATAATATCTGTCTTGGTGTGTTCTTTTACTAGTTATACAATACCATAGACTCGCATATTGTAAAGAAAAAAGTCAGTGTTTTGTTTTGTTTCAGCTTGTGGCCCTGCTCTGAGGTAGAATGGTTGCATTTGGTAATGGCCTTTCCATTGGCAAGTTGTGAGTTCTTGTGGGCATCACATGATAGGAATTGCTGAAGAAATTTAGCCAAATTGGCTTACATAGCAAGCCCACTGGAGATATTATCCATTAATCATGTAAGAGGATTAGTTCATCCATGAGAACAGCAACCTAATCACCTTTTAAAGGTCTATGTGGTTCTACCTCTTAAGAGTTTACAGTGCAGATTAAATTCTAATGTAAAACTGAAAAAGAACAGACTGCATTCAGGCAATATCCACTTTTGCATCTTTTATTTTTCTCATTAAATTTTATTTAAATAGTCCTCAAAATTCTATGACAGATACATGGTCAAGTTGTTTCCACTAAAAAGTGTTGATTTTTTAAAAACTAGTAACTTAAAACTCACACATACACACACACACAGACACACACACATACACACACACCAGATGGCCCACAAAACGTTCTCCTTTCTTTCTGAAGGTTTTATGATGCAATGCTATCATTAGCCAGTCTTTTACTGTTAAACTTAAATGACCGATTGGCAGAGAAGTGTTCTGAGACCAGTCTTCTGCCTCTGATTAAGGCTGGGTGTCAAGTGTCAGGGATAATATTCTTTTAACTTTCTAAGCTTATGGGAAGACTTGGTGATCTGGGCGGCTCCTTGAGCCTCCTCATCCACTGCACTGATGACACTGCAGCAACTGTCCTGTCTCATATCAAGAACAGCACAACAACCAAGATGAGAAGAGTCAAGGAAGCTCTCAACACAGAGGCTTGCCTAGACCCTGTCAACAAGGCCCCATTGCAGATTTTTGAGAATTTGAGGCCCTCTTCCAGCTTTAGCCAGACTAGTGGTCCATCTTTTCTTTCAGCCAAGCCAGAACCAAGCTGGCAAGGATGGCTCAGGAGAGCCATTTAATCAGTAAGACCAGCTGCTTCCATTATTGGGTCATTTCTGCTGTCACCAGCAATGTTGCCATAATGAATACCTTTGATGGACACGTTCTTGATGTTGAAGCACAAATTGACCCCAGGAAGAGCTTCATTCAAAACATTATGGTGCATTTCAGGAGACTTGACTTCAGTTGTGAACCCAGTGGGGCAGAAGTGGTCACCATGGTCACCAAGGTGACCAAGCCACCCAGGTCACCAAGTCTGCCCATAAACTTAGAACCAGGACTGAGAACACCATTTCCATTTGGCTCACAGTGATGGTACCAATACCACCAACTTTGTAGACATCCTGGAGGGGGAGCCACAAAGGCTTTCAGCTGAGCAAGTGATACGATGCAATCCAAAGGTTTAAACACTGTGGTTCCATTGGTGTTGCCATCTTTACAAATGACTTTCCATCCCTCAAACCAAGGCATGTTAGCACTTGGCTCTAGCATGTTGTCACCATTCCAACTAGAAACTTCTGAAGGTGTTGTTGGTTTCCTTAATGTAGCTGCTAACTTCCTTAGCCATTTCTTCAAAATACTAACAAAACTAGTATTAAAAGTAAGTCTTACTAAGATTTCTTGAAAGCAAGCACCAATATTCAATTATTTCCCCAGTCTTTCATAACAATATCTGTCAATCTGAGCAAAGGGTTTGATGATAAAAATAGATAATATATCAACCATTGTTAATTTGCTATTCTTTTGAGTGGCTAAATAGAGTCCATTTTTGTTAACTCACCCAATATATACACAAAAAAGGATGCACTCATTGGTCTTCCCATGCTTGAAGATACCAGCTTTGAATACACCAAAGCAGCAGCAACAATCAGGAAAGCAGTCAGTCTGAGATGTGCCTGTAGTTGTCTTTTTGATAATCTGTGTGTCCTGGGGGACCAGTGATAGTCGCATAATACTTTCTAGTCTCAGATTTCCACAAGAAGATGTCAAAGCTGACACCATGCTCATGCTTCACTTTTACTGTATGTAAGATCCAGGCAAGCTTGAAGGAAATTTGCCTCACGTCAGCAGCCTCCTTCTCAAAATTTTCAGTGGCTCTCTTGTCAATGTCACCACATTTGCAGATCACATGGGCAAAAGCAGTGGATATATACAAACATCATTTCCATGATGTTGCTGCTGATAAGAGCCCATTCTTTTCCCATTTGGTTTTTAGTGGTGGTTTTCATGTCGCTTATGCTGTCACAGAAAACCCATTGTGAAAAGCAACATCTTTCATTTTAATCAAAGATTATTTTTCAACTTTCCTCAGCTACCAGCATATTTTTCCCATCTATATTACCTAAAGTTTAAGGGGTATCATTATAATTTTCCACTAACTTGTATGCTATGAAAGTTATCCTCTAAAACTTTCAGGGGTGGCAAACATGTGTCCAAAACTTCATAGACTATAATGTTTAGTTTCGTCTTTGACCTCAAATCAACTCTGAGAGAGAAGAAGCTAACAACGACTCTTGTTTTACAAATTAGAAACTATGGTCAGAAAGTTTAGAAAGAATATAAGTGATTTGCTTATCATTCATTCCAAATAACTAAGACAAAATGTCCTTTTCAGCTTCTTGCTAGTCTGAACAACTATGAAGTTAGCCACATCCTCAATTTACATTCTTATCTGGATAAACCCTACAGAAATAAATACTGTTCAAAAATGTAATTAAAAATAATAATAAGAGTAGCATATTAATCCCAATTTATATAAGGCATTATATTAAAAAGTTTATGTGTTTTATCTCATTTAATCCCTGTAACACAACTACACAGAAAGAACCTGTTACCTATGTCCATCCTGACAATGATGTATTACAGATATGTCTACAATCAATTCTTTTTTTTTTTCTATCAGGAATTGAACTCAGGACCTTGTGCCTACTAGGTAGGTAATGTGCTGCTGAGCTATGTCCCTGGCCCATGAATTCTTTTTTAGGTCTTTTTCTGTTGCTGTTTTTGAGTCAAGGTCTTATTATAGTTCAAGCTGGTCTTCTACTCTTTGTAGCCCAGGCTGGCCTCAAACTCTGGGATCCTCCTGCTTTAGCTTTAATTCTTTTAAAAAAAAAAATTGGCACTACTTTATTAGTTCAAATATAAAATGGTCCAGGCACTTAAAAAAATAATTTCTTACAAAAGTAGGCACAAGATATAACAATCTCTCTCCTAGGTATTTATTTATCCAAGACAAAGGCAAGCATATCTGTGCCAGTGTCTGAACGGGAATATTCAAATTAACTCTAATCAGAACTGCCCCAGGAGGAAACAATCCACAGGGCAACCCTGAAACATGCATACAATGGCATACTATCCAGCAATAGAAAGGAAAAACTATTGATCCTGATATGCATCAACTTTGTGTAAGATAATTTCAAGACAAAGTAGAAAAGGATAGACATGAAAATCTACAGGGGCTGGGGAGATGGCTCAGTGGAATAAGCACTTCCCTGGCAAGCACAAGTGCAAGGGCCTAAGTTCTATCCCTGGTATGGGGGGGAATCTATAGTCAGCATGATTCCATTTTAGTAGAATTCTAGAAAATTTAATACTGCATAGTACTGTCAAAAAACAAATCAGTGGTTGGCAAGAGTTGAGATTGGAGGAGAAAATTAACTAAAAGAATTTTAGTGTGCTTAAAACCTTCTGCATCTTAATTATCATAAGGGTATCACAAGCTTGCACATTTGCAAAAACATATACAATTCCACTTAAAAAGGGAGTTTTCTCACTATTTATCATATCCCAATTTGACTTAGAAACAAAACTAGTATTAAAAGTAAGTCTTACTAAGACTTCTTGAAAGCAAGCACCAATATTCAGTTATTTCCCCAATCTTTCATAATGATATCTGTCAATCTGAGCAAAGGATTTGATGATAAAAATAGATAATATAACAACCATTGTTAATTTGCTATTCCTGTTTTGAAAATGTATAACATATGTATTGTATGTTATCCTGTTTCAGGGGCTGGGAGGACAGCTCAGTGGAATAAGCACTTCTCTGGCAAGTGCAAGGGGCTGAGTTCAATCCCTGATTCCACCAAATAAATCAATAAATAAATAAATAAAAAGCTGTGTTTCCTGTTACCCTGTTTCTGTCTATTTTTCCACTTGTTTTTGTTTCTGTTTTTACTCTTCAAAGTAAAATAAAATAAAATTACAAAAAAAGTAAAAATAAGTCTTAGGTCTGGAGGTAAAATTCCGTGGTAAGGTATGTGCTTAGCATACACAAGGCATCCCCAGCATAGCCAAAGGATAAAAAGAAAAGAAAAAGATAAAAGGATCTTGACCTTTGCCACAGCTGCTTTCCAGAAGTGTTTCCTTGGGGGCTGATGTCACATTGAGATTAGGGTAAAATTGTCAGGGTCCTTTTTGTTGATTCACAATTACCTTTTAACTTGTTGTGTTCCTTCAGGGAATAGTACAACTCTTTTTTTTTTTTTTTAGTTGTTTGTTTGCTTGTTTGTGCTGGGTCTCACTATGCAGCAGTTCCAACTAGTAGTGATCCTCCTGTTTTTAGCCTCCCCAGTGCTGAAATTACAGGTGTGTGCCACCCCGCCCAGACTTGGTTTGCATTTCAGTGTGCCAAACCCCGGCCCCTGTATAACTCTTCTAGTTCTTCTTTTCTCAAATACACTGTCCGTTTTCCTTCCTCTTGGATACAGCTGAACATTTCAACAATTTCCCAAACAGCAGCCAGCCACCTAACCCGAAAGGAGTTCAGAAAAAATTTCTACCTCATTCAACACCTCGAAAGAAAGTAGTAATTACAAGGATTAGCAAACCCATAATCCATCAAGTGTGCATTCTGGGTGGAGACCCAGGGTGGGGAGAATTAATGTTGCACTTCATATTCAAAGCCTTGTGCTACCAAATTCACTCTTATTCAGTGAAAATCTGTCTTTTGTTCTGTTCAGACCCTCAGCTAAATGGATCAGACCCATACATACTATGGACTATAATCCAAATGTTAATCTCATCCAAACACCCCCGCAGCAAGATCCAGAATGACAATTGACCACATATCTGGGCACTGTGACCCAGCCAAGTTGATATGTACCATTAATGCTTATAACCTTCATTGGGCTCTGATTCTCTTCCAATTTTAAATACATACAAGGAAAGGAATATCAGGCAATGAATGCCTCAAAGCAATGCTTCAACTGGAGTGATGGAAGCTTCCTCGGAGAAGCTTACTGAATCTATAGAAATTCAGGACTCAGTAGTTTTCATGAACTCCCCTAGGAATTATATCAGGCAGACTTGGGCATGGCACAGTAAAACACATGAACTTACCTGAAATCAAGGAACCAGGCCAGCTAGTGGGATTTATATGTGCACTTGCTCATTGTGAAACTATAATTTGAAGCTGCTTTAATGATTTACGAGAAAATGTATTTAAGATCCATTTATCAGGCTGGAGATCACTCAGGGGCATGAATGGCTGCCTGGAAAGCATGGGGTCCTGAGTTCGACCCCTGGTACAAAAAAAAAGATCCTGTTTTTCAATAAATGACAACTGGCTTGTGATTTAGCTGGATCTCCTCCTAGAAGAGCCCCATTGGAAGTGGGTGACATCAGTGGCTGACATACTACTGTGCCAGAAGCAGGTCAAGGGTGCCATCTTGGTCTTTTGCAGGGTGGAGCATGTGGCAAAGCTCAGAGCCCAGAGCTGCTTCTTCCAAGATCCAGGTCAGGCCCAATTACTTGAGCCAGAGTCTCAAATGGGAAAGCAGCTTAGATACTGAAGGAAAGCTGGGTACGGCAGCACACATCTGTAATCTCAACACTCAGCAGGTTGAGGCAGGAGACTAACTGAGCTGGAGGCCAGCCTCAGCTACAAAGTGAGTTCTAGGCCAACCTGAAGTGCACAGTGAGACCCTGTCTCAGAAAACAAAAGGAAGGAAGGAAGCAGCGAAGGAAGGAAGGAAGAAAGAAGCTGAAGGGAGAAACACAACACCCTCAGAACAAATATTGATTCACACACACACACACACACACACACACACACACACACACACACACACTGCCAGAAAACTTTGGCCTGTAGTAGAATGGAAATTAGATAAATATCTTGAAATAGCTGAAGAGTGCTCATGTAGAAAAGAGGTTTGGCTTTTCCTCCTGTGCTCCCAAAGAGGTGGAAACTTTTGAGTGTGCATGATGAGCTGGGTAAAAGGAAAAGCAAATGGAACAAGGACTCCTTTCCAGACCAACTACCATTCACCTCCTGACCCTGCTCCTTCACAGAGAATCCTAGGTGAGCAGCTGAGCTCTCTGAATTGTTCAGCTTGCAGAGTGAGATTAACTACAATTACGTGGTGAGGGTTAAATGAAATGTTTGTAAAGCTCTTAGCAGAGAGCTAGGCATATAATCAACACCCAATAAATAGATGATAAAAAGAACAGTCAAGACAGCAAAAGGTGACATAGTAGCTTAGAGGGGGAGTAGGTTTCCCATCCCTGGAGGTACACAAGAGTTTCCTCAGTATGTGGGGGGGGGGGAAGGGCACTTTAATCACTGCAGGAGTGGTTAGGTTAGATGGCCTGAAGTCCTTTTTATTCTGGATAATTTTATTGCTCTTAGAAGAGGTGGCAAATACATTTTCATGCATGTAGAAAAGCTTCTTCTGGGGCTGGGGAGATGGCTCAGTGGAATAAGTGCTTCCCTGGCAAGCGCAAGGGCCTGAGTTCAATCCCCTAGTTCTGCCAAAAAAAGAAAAAGGAAAGCTTCTTCTTTTGCTTTAAGTAAAAACATTTACTCTTTCTAGGCAGCCGACCCTCAGGATTTGATTATAAAATCTCAGATCTTATGGATCAAATTTCTACTGAGAAGTTAGGACATTACAGTGTTGACTCTTATTCCACCCTAAACACGAAACCTTGGACTCTGAGTCATAAAACAAAGTGATGGCAAAATTCACATTAAAAAAAAGGAAAATAACCAAACAGGTTTCAACCAACATTCCACTGCTTAAAGCACTCTACCATTTACTTAACATCCAGGATACTTAAAGAAATTATATTATCAGAGAGCCATGGGAAGCTTAGTGGTAATTTCCCCTAGATGTGTTACAAGGTTGCCTGAATTTCACAAGAATTAGAATTAAGAGAGTGGAAAATTGCTACCATATTTCTTTAAGCCCATTAGAAATTCATATTAAGGATTTTTCTATTAAACATGGAGCACTGAATACATTTCTCTCTCTCCTATTTGAAACATCATCAGGAAAACATATTTGTGCATGCTCATCCTAAAGAAAAAAAAAGCAAGAACCACTGAAGGGTAGAAAAGTTTTAGAAGTGTATACAGGAGTCATGACTAAGTGAACAGAGCTGAGAAAGCTGAGAAGCAAGCCAGTTCCCACCAAAGAAACCTGGACTCTTTAGAAATTCGAATATTGGAGAAAATAAGGGCCAATCGTGGAAATAAAAAATAAGCATTTGGTGGGCCATTGGCATAGTTCAGCAGCACAGCACCTGCCTGGCAAGCACAAGGTCTTGAGTTCAATTCCCCATACAAAAGAAAAAAAAGACACTGGGTGGAAATTATGGAAAAAAAATTTGTAACATCAAGTACTACCTCAACCCCTTACCCAACTCCTCCTAGAAATTAAATGTTTATTCTCAGGGAAATTAGAGAAGATGGTCCCTATTCCAGGATATCAGCACATCTTAGGTCTTAGGGGAAGATGGGAAGGAGGTGCTCTATTAAAGACAGGGAGACAGTAAAAATCTGAGTAACAACAAAACGTCCCTCAGTCTCACCCCTCCTGGCTTTCAGCATTATAATACAAAGGCAGAAGGCAGGCAACTCCTGTGAAACAAACTCAGACTCCAAAGAAAGATCTCCAGAGCCTGATATTGCCCTAGTTAAAAGGTCAGTGCTGGCTTGGAAATGGTTTGCTCTCAGGGGTTCAAATAATGGTGCTGGCGGGGTCTTCCCCAGTGTGACAACATTTAGAAGTGGTAGGATTATTAAAAGGTGGGACCTAGGTGAAGATGATTAGATCATGGGGCCACCTCCCCCAAAGATTTAATAATAGTCTCACAGCAGTGGGTTAGATCCCTCCAGAATGGGACTTACTTATTTTGAGAACAGATTGCCTCCTGCTTCCTCTTTACCACAAGGCCCCCCCCCTCCTTTCTGTGTCTCTTGCAAGAATATCTAATGCTACTTACTCTGAGGCCCTCATTCAAAGCTATAGGCAATACCATGGTTTGGGGCCTGAAGAAGTATTTCTTTGTGAAGCATCTAATCTCTAGTGTTTTGTTATAACAACACAAAACAAAGTATGACAGGCAACATATCATTTAATCTCCCTAGAGCAGACACTACTACTTAACAAGTCCTATCTTTATGCCTTTCACTGAGTGCTTTATTATTTCACACTTAAATGTGGTCAATAGAATATCAGTAGATATTTGAGGGAACCCACCAGTGTAGAGGACACCAAACAAAGCATAAAAGAAAAAGTTTTAAAGAACTTGGAGAAAACAGGTGTAATAGAAAGAATAAAATTAACAACTCGAGTATCCTCAAAGAAATGGGAAGAGATACCATGTCTATTAAACAAGAATAGGATATTATGAAGGAATAATCAGAGGACACAAAAATATCCCTAAAAACCAAAAACTATGGCAGTCAGAAGTATATATTCAGTAGAAAAATGGAAGATAAAAATCTCTGTAAGCGATGATTAAAAAAAAAGACAAAAAATAAACAATAAAAAAGATTTTTAAAAATTATAGGGCCAGTCCAGAAAGTACTACATCTAAATAACATTGATTCAAAGCTAGGAGGTATATAGCTAAGTCATAGAGCACTTGCCTATCCTGTGAGAGGCCCTGGTTTTAATCCCTACACTAACAAATAGTAGGTGAATACTGTAATGGGAGCTCAGGGAAGACAGACTGGGAAGAATTAAGTGAAGAACATTATTAAATAGAGAATATACTTCAAAATATATAATAGCCTTATTCACTATACTGAATATGACTGTTGTGTACTTAAATAATGACTACAAAAGGTTTATCAATTCCCACCAGTTTACCAGTAATTAAGGGAAGACTGTAAAGGTGTCCGGAGAGTGAGGGAAAAGGGGGAGGCAGTGGTATCCTAGGAGTGGGAAACAGGGTGGCATCAGACTCATCAGTCACATCAGAATTACAAAACAGAAGCGCAGAACCAACTCAAATATGGTGAAATCATGTAGCGAAGCTATCAGGTACAAGGATTAAAAAATGACAGTCTTAGTCATTCTCCATCTCAAAATGTTTACATTATAAAATCAAGATATCAGGCCAGGGAGACAGTTTGGCAGTCTGAGTTTGGCAAGTGCAAGGACCCAGGTTCCATCCCTCGTGCCACATGCCATGATGGCCCCTTGCCATGCATGATGGCACACGCTTGTAATCACCGAGCTGGGGAAGCTGAGACAGGAGGATCACTGTGAGTCCAAGCTCCGTAGTGAGACCCTAAACCAAATAGATAAATAAATCTTTTTTAAAAATCAAGATGTTTGTAATGAAAGTATATATGACAAATATTGAAAAAATGGTGAAAGGACTTTGATCAGAGTTGTAGTCTACAGGTCTTAAGATAGAAGTATAAGGTGGAAGAGTGCAAGCCTCTTTTAGAAGTACAGGACAGCTTGATATTGAGTATGGGCATATAGATAGACATTTATAAAAATTAATTATACAAAAAGAAAAAAAATGCATAGAGAAGAAATGGAAACCTCACCAACAAGCATCAGCTCCCAGTAAGACTCTTCAGAAAAATGAGGGACCAATGGTGGGAAGAGTGGACATAGCTTAAAACTGCCTCACCCACACACTGTCCCTGAGCAGTGCCCAGGCTGCAAGGTCCTGCATACAGACGCTGTGATTCTCCACGTTGTAGGCTTCCTCAGCCAGCAAGTCCTGCTCCTGTCCTTTCTGTCCACCCTTTTTCCAGCACTGGAATTTTCTGGCCTGTTCAGAGAAAAATCATATATTACTGCTGGATTCACTGAGTAGAGGAGAAGAAGAAACAAAAGTTATTATCAACCAGCTGGCCATGGAAGGTCTAAATACAACTGGAAAAAGAAAAGGAGTCTATGGATTTCAATGGACTACTTTTCTGAAAAAATATCTTTTAACTGCTGTCAGAATCCACCAGGCAGATTGGGCCAGAGGTGGAAAAGCAGCTTGCAGAGAAGATATGCCCAGCACATCGTGATACAAAAGAAACACTGTGCCTGCTCCACGTCCTGACAAACAGATTGTGACAAGAAGATGAAGGAGTGCTTGCCTGCTCCAGGTAAGGCCTGGAGCAAGGAGGAGCCAGACAGGCAGGGAACCGGGCCAGGTCGCGGGATGGGTGCGGTCTCATGGGTAAGACAGCGAGGAGAGTGGGGTAGGGGTGCGGAACAGTGGGAGTCTGCTTGGCCACACAGCCTATTTCCAAGGGTGATTTGGAGAAAGCCAGAGATGTTAACAGAAAAATAAGATCGTGTGGAGGAAGGTATAAAAGCAATTATAGCTTTTCACTTTATTTTTTAAGATCTCTGCCTTTATTTACTTTTGTGCATTATATTCAAGGTTCCCTGCAGAAA
This sequence comes from Ctenomys sociabilis, assembly GCA_004027165.1. Classification (NCBI taxonomy): domain Eukaryota; kingdom Metazoa; phylum Chordata; class Mammalia; order Rodentia; family Ctenomyidae; genus Ctenomys; species Ctenomys sociabilis. The sequence goes on from PVKA01014408.1 coordinate 29,225, forward strand.
AGGTACAGAGGGGTCCCCAGCACTAGCAGTTTTCCCCCAACAGTGACATCTTATACAGCTATCCTGTAACATCAGCACCATGGAAATGATTTTGATACATTGCATGTATACGGTTCTAGATCATTTCACTATATGCACTGGTTTCTGAAATCACCACCAAACCGAGGCCGGATTCTCACCACCAAAATCTTCCTCGAGCTGCCCCTTTGAAGCCACATCTACCACTCTTCTGCCCTGACCATCTTTAGTCTGCCAACCACTAATTTTCTCTCCCACTCCATAATTTTGTCTTGTGAAGAATGTAATATAAATAGATTCATATAATATGCGGCCTTTTAAGTCGACTCTTGTCACTCACTACAATATCTTTGAGGTCCGTACAAATTTTACATGTATCAATAACTAAGCACAGTCACTTTTAAACTAGCCATTTATGGAACTACATTTTGGTTATTTCTATTTTGGGGATAATGTAAGTAAAGCTATAATAATATGTTTTGTGTCTAGGTTTTGTATGAATAGCACAAGTTTTTATTAATCCAGGATAAATTTTCAGTAGTACAATTGTTGGGTTGTATATAATATGATCAGAAAAATATGGTGATTGTTTAAATTTGTATAATATCTACTACAATAAAAGACACATCACCATTAGTCTGCCTCAAAATCCTCACCCATGCTTTCAGTCTACGTACCCACATTCTTGCCACTTTCTGAAGCAGCTTTGGAAATCCTTTTTCACGAGCGTCTTTAGTTGTGCTGCTGTGGCTGCCTCTGTGCTCTCAGTCTATTCCAAACATTTAGCTTCATAATCATTTTGACTTGGAGAAGAGCCAGAAGTCCCACTTTGACAAGCCTAGTGAGTAAGGTGAATGAAGACACTGTGCAAGTTCCCTGCAAGCCCCTCTTTCCATTGGATCGTATGCAGCAGCAGTATTCACTGTATGTTTGGCCAGACCTCATAGGCACACAGAGGACTTCTAGAACTGCTTCAGAAAGAGGCAGGAACGATGGGATGAGCCTCTTAGAGGGGGCGTTTGTTGAAGGGGATGAATGGCAACATATCTTTCATTGTAATCAAGTTTTAAAATTTAAATATTCAGCATGTATTATGATCATACCTCATATAATGAGTGTGTTTAACTGCTTAAGAAATTGTCATTATATTATCCAGAGTATTAACCTCCATCTCCACCAACAACTGCATGTGGTATATTTATCTTTTCTTTCTTTTTTTCTGGGATTGAACCCAGGACCTTTGCACTGAGCTACATCCCCAACAATGCCCACTCTTTAAATTATTATTTTTTCCCCAGGATCTTGCACAAGCTTGGCTCAAATTTGTGATCCTTCTATCTCAGCTTTTCATAGTGCTAGGATAACAGTTGTGTGCCACTGTGCCTAATTCATCTTCCCTTTAAATTAAAAAAAATCACACACACATATATATACTATATAAACTCAAAGCATACTGAAAAAAACACTTTTAACATACTATCTAATTTTAAAATGAGAGCATTATTAAGCCTGATTCTACACCTCTGCCTTCCCTACCAACCTAGTACCCACAGCTCTGACAGTGTACTATAGTTCTCTGGGGGAAAATCTCTGTTTTCAGTACTTATCCATTTGTATTCTGTAAATATCTATAGATGGCTAGTTGAAAATACCAACTTGGGGGACTGGCGAGATAGCTCAGTGGGCTAAATCATCTGCATAGGAAAGCTTAGGCAGGCACAGGGACTGCACTTTGATCCCTGGTACCATATGCCATGCCAGCCCTTCCCCCAGGGTGGGCTGAGCAGGCCAGAGTCCAGGTATAATGGTGCATGCCTATTATCCCAGCACTGGGGAGGCTGACACAGGAGGCTCACTACAAGTCTGAACTGTGTAGTGAGACCCTATATCCAAAAAAAAAACAAAAAACAAAAAACCATGACTGAGCCTACAGCAGGATGAGTTGTGTAGTCACCACCTACAAGCCTGCACAAGTCTACTTCTGCACCTTGAATCCAAAGCTAGCATTTATCATTCCAGGAGAAACATGCATGCCTGTGCACAGCACATATACCTGGTAGCAGTGGGCCCACAGGGGGCACACATCCTAGTCTCTGGGCCTGTGAGTGGGACTGCTCATGAGGACACTGTAGATGTGATTGAATAAAAAATGGTGACCTTTACTGGAAAAGAGGGAGGAAATAAGTGGGAAGAAAGGGGCAGTAAGGGAAGGTAACAAGGGGATGGATACAAGCAAAACATGTGCATTGGCCCCCTTGTGAAACTAGGAAGTGGGAGAGAGGGTGATGGGGGTAAAAGTGATGCAAGTATGCTACACGCGTGAGTGAATCTGCCAGAAGTAAAGTGCACATAACTGTGTTGCCTATAAAATAAGAGTGACATTCCTGGGTTATCCAGTTGGATCCAGAACATGACAGTATCCTAACTGGATGCAGCAGAAAAGGCAGTGTGACCACAGAGACAGATGTTAGATTGATGTGACCAAGTCTGGTGGCCACAAGAAGCTGGAAGAAATAAGGAGTTCATTCTTTCCTAGGCCCTTGGGAGCAAGCACAGCCCTGCCAACACTTTGATTTTTAACCCGGTGGAACAATTTCAACTGTCTGGTCTCCAGAACTTTAAGAGAAGAATAAATCCTTTTTTTTTTTTTTTTGACACAGGGTCTCACTATGTAGTCCAGGTGGGCCTTGAACTCACTATGTAGCCCAAGCTGGCCTCAAACTTGTAGCATTCCTCCTGTTTTAGCTTCCTGAGTGCTGGGTTCACAGGTATGAGCCACCACTCCTGACTAATCTTTTCTTTCAAGCCACCAAGGTGATGGTCATTTGGTACCACAGTCACAAGAAACTAATACACACACAACAGTGTTTCATATTTGTGCATATTAGTAAGTTATCCATATATCTAGCTCATTAATTAGGTTTTTTTTTTATAAAACTACTAGATAGATTCTGTCACTTGATTTTTTTCACTCCACATTGTGAGATTTATCTATTTTAGTTCATGTAGTTGTGACTTATTCATTTTCATTGCTAAAAAATACTCTATCATGTACCATATTTACACATTCTCAGTAGGATTTTGGTTGATGTATCTTTCTAGATTAAGGAAGACTGTTTCTCCCCCAAAACAGAGATTGTAGCCAAGGAGTCATGTTTTTATGTTCTTTCACTCAAAATAGGTGAGACAAAAATCATGGAGGATAAACTGAACTTAATCCAATAAGATTATGGGATTTGAAATACAACCCCAAGAGTAAGCATGAATCACCCCTCTAGCAGGAAGAGAGTCCAGTAAAGTGAATTGGGATGTGATGTGGGCAGGTCTTGTCCTTCCCAGCCTGGAAAAGTGCTTGTGCTCAGGAGATAGGGGCCTGTTCCACTACTCTGGCTCTAACCTATAGCCCAGAAAGCTCATGACAAGAGAGAGGGATGAGGCAGGGCCACTTTGGTCAAGGAAGAGATGCTGGAGGCTGGAAGGCTGGCCCGCCACATGGTGACTCATTCATGTGACAATGATCTGTTGGGTGAAAGCCAAGACTAAGATGTCCTCAAACATGCAATTATGGCTGAAAAAAGGACACTGATTTTCCCTGAAAATCCAAGGAAGACTTGGACATGAGAATCAGTGAGACACGTTGCTCAGCCTAGGATGAAATGGATGAGTGTTCATGTGATATTTTTCCCTTTCCTCTTCTTGGGAGATTTGCTCCAGACTGAGTCTTGCCTGCCTGGCAGGTGAAAGCTCCAGGAAATGTGGCTATTTAGCTCTTGCTATTCAGCCACCCAATTTTTTTCTCATCTCTCACCACACAGGTGAGCCCAATCCACAGTTGCTACTAAAAGGCATCTGTTATGATTTGTGTCTAGTTGTCCCCCAAAGCCTCATGCTGTCATGTCCAGACTTCTAGGCTTTATGATTAATTCAAGATCCAGTGCCAGGATTATAGGTGTGAGTGCTGCTGGGATTATGGGTATAGATGCTGCTGGGATTATGGGTATGAGCACTATACCCACCCTGGGGTGGAGAGCCTGAAAGCAACATAAGGAAGACAGACTTGCTCTCTGTTGCCATTGTTGCCACTATTCCTCCCCCTTCCTCTTGCTGTTTTGCTGTTTTCCACCTACATGAACTGCTGCCCTCTGCCATATGCCACTCTGCCTTGGAGCCAGCTGAGTATGGACTGAAATGCCCACTAATTGTGAGCTAAATAAACCTTTCCTTCCTTAATTTTGGGTGTCAGGTATTTTGTTCCAGCAACAAGAAAAAAGTAACTGAGACAGCTCCCTTGTAAGAATCACAGAATTTATTTTAATTTTAATTTAATTTTTTTTTTTTATATTTTAGGGAAAGGTCTACAGGATGTTCAGGGTCTCACTTCTAAATTAGATGCATAGTGATCCACCTGTTTACAGCCTCCCAAGAGCTGTATGATATGCGCCACCATGCGCAGTCACAATTGCAGTCTTAGCGTGCTCCAGGGGTGGGGCCTGGTATGGCAGACCCGGGGATCAAACCCTTGGCCCCTACACCTGCTTGCAGGCACTTCAATCTGCTGAGCTATTTAGCTGGTCCTTCACAGAATTTATTGATGGTCTTGAAAGCACCTGGAAACTAGGTTTCCAGCATGGGACAATGAAAATCCTACTTCTCAAATTAACACTTTGTCTGGTTTTCACTTAGGAATTGGCAAATATAAAGGAAGGTGTATTTCCTCATTTGATCTTAGCCAAAAGGCTGAAAAGTGATGGGAAGGTTCATTTCTTAATTATGATCTATCCCCTGTACCTTGGAACACCACACACATCCTCCCATGGGTCCATGAGGCCTTCATATAGAGCCTGGCTCCTCCCCACAACTCCATAGGCAAAACCCTGATGAGCATAGCCTCATACTGAGAGGACACTTGTAGAGGCAGGTGGCCAGCAGGGTGCAGTGCATTGGCAGTGAGCACCTTCACCACCTCCTGGGCATAGTCTTCCTTGTAATCTTCCTCATGGCACTGGCCCTGGCACCAGGAAGCTATCTGAGTTCATTCCTCACCATCATCCTTCCTGCATAGTTAGCTGTTCAGTGTCTGCTTGGCCAGCCAAGGGATGACTTCTAGTTTTTATCATTTTTTTCCCCACCATTTGTCTTTTGACCACCTAACTTTTCATAAAACATATCCCAGAGACTGGATAAAAATCCTGAGAACAAATGTGTGTAGACAAAAATAAAATAATAAGGTCACCTTCACAATCTTCATTCTTCTTCGTAGCTCTTAGCATTTCAAGACAATCTAGGATAGTCTGGGTGCTACAACTATGCTTATGAACTACCTACTCAATAGCTTTTCTCTCCAGAGTCTACTAAGGAACCCTCCAGCCATTGACATTGGCCAGATACTCAGGGCTCCCAGTGTCCCATGAAAAGACCTTCTGTCACACTACTTTCAAGGTTTTGCTGTTAGCACCTCAGCAGGATATTTGACCGATCCTTTCTGGCTTGTCAGATGACAAGTTTGGAGCTCATTGCCAATGACTGCCAGCAGGCTTTATTTTCATAATCATAGACCCAGACAATAAACCCATTTGTAAGGCAATGCCTGATGTCTTTAGTAGCAATGATAAGATTGGGGATATTGCCAAGAGCTCCCAACATTTCTAGATCTACTCAAAAATCAGTGGCTTTCTTTACAAAGCACAAAAGGAAACACTGAACTATCCAAAATCAATAGAAAAGAATGATAGATAGGGAAATAGAACTGGGTAGCACAAAGGAAAAAGAAATAACAAAGCCAAAGGTTATGGAGTGACTGCTTTCTAATTTGTCTTCATAAGAAGGAAAAAGAATTGAAGGAGATGTTGGCAAGTCAGAGTGAAAACGTCAAAAACGTTTAACATTCTAAGACTTTGCCACACACTGTCTTGCACAATGTTAGAGGAAGTGAAGTTGAAATTGAGAATATTTTCACAAGTCTGAGCCAGCCAGGAAACCAGAGGAAAATACTTTTAAATTTGGGAAAATTACAAGCCTGCTATTTGACATTAGTTGGAGAAAAACATCAAACCTCAGAACTTGTTCTGAGAACTGGAACAAGAGAAGCACTCTAAGCACTGTGCTTGGTCCAAGGGAAGACGGACCCCACTAGACATAGAAGTGTTACTGATAGAGCTCTCAGGAAAGCTAACACTATCCAGTGGCTCCCACTTGTGCTCCCTAACTGCACGTGCAGGAGGTTGAGGACAAGAGAATCAACTCTGAGGACTAAGGACTGTGATGCTGCAGAAGGCAGAGGGGAGAGGATGGAGAGGCAGGTCTATAGGCTGCAGGCATGGGCCCCACTCCCTAGTTAAATAAAAAACAAAAAGGTTATTACTTTGAGAAAGAAAAGTGGGCCCAGATCGCTCTCAGATAATGAACTATATTATCAAAATATAGTAAAATTGTGTGGTCCTGGCACATGGAGAGTCTTAGAGCTCAGTGAAACAGACTTGAAGAACCAGAAACAGATCCAAATACGAACAGAATTCTGGCAGTCAGTTGACATGCACATTAGTGAGCAAATGGCCCAGTTAAAAGATGATATGGGTAGCCCTCCAGACAAAAACAAAGTCTAGGGGGCTGAAAGACTTAGAACTACACAATTACTAGAGAAAGTAAAGATTTTTCACTTTTTGTCACCTGGTATAGAAGACTTAATGAAGGCTCAGAAATGATAAAAAGCAAGACTGACAAACTTGACTAGAAGAAAAGAAAAAGGTCAGTGTGATGATTCTCTACAGGAGTTAAAAGAAATGGGATGGGCCAGGAGGACATTTGCAGTTCATTTTAGAAGAAAATGTATGTATAATAGAATATTATTGTCACTCGTTAGACGGGTACTTGTGAGAGAAATGGGGACTCTCCCAGGGGTGGTGGTCCTGTAAATTTGTTCCAGTCCCTGGAAGGCAAATTGGGAAATCTCTCCAAATTATAATTGTGCCAACACTTAGGTCTAGAAATTTCACTCTGAGGAATTTAATGTATATCTCATATATATAGAGAGATAAAAATATGTGTAGAGATGTTATTTGCCTGTCACATCATTTATACAGGTTGAATATCTATGATCAGAAATGCTTGGGGTCAAGCAGTGTTTCAGAGTTCCATGCACTTTATTGGCCAAATAGCTCTAATCCCAAAATTGTAAATCTGAAACTTGTTGAGTATTATATCAGTGCCCTAAGAATTTCAGATCCTGGATTTTCTTTTTTTCTTTCTTTCTTTTATTTATGTATCTTGTACAGGGTTTCACTGTACAGCTCAGACTTGTGGTGATCCTCCTGTTTTCAGCCTCCCCAGTGCTGGTCATGGTGTACCATCATGACCAGTCTTGGTAGCAGAATCAGTGCACCGGGGGTGGGGCCAGTGTGACCTGTGGTACTTGGGATCATGGATTTTTAAATTAGACAGGTTCAGCCTGTAATAGAAGACTGAATACTCATCTATCAGTTGGAGGGGAGGAGGGTATTAAACATTTTTATATCCAGTCAGTGAAAAAACAATAAATATTATCAAGATAGTCAAGTTTTCAAAATTAATTTATAAATTTCAAAATATCCAACCCAAATATCAACTACCTCTTTTCTATTCAGAACAAAACCAAATGATTTTATAAGTTGGAGTGGCAGAATAAAGAAGTGAAGTAACTTTTTAAAAGAAGAGATAGAATATGAGAGTAACTAAAAAATAGTCTTTGACCTCCTGTTGGCCTATGCGTACATCAGCCCTCCATTTACTAGTCTGTGATATGAACCATAATCCAAGTTCTCCACACATTTCATTACATGATGTAAGTCATGGGAGAATCTTAGTTTTGTGCCTTAGTCATAGTGAGTGCTCAAAAAACAGAGATTTTTCTTCTACTTCCAGAACCACTTCATTACTACTAAGACAAATAATGAATCATGCATATTAACAACTATAATAATTAAATCACTGTGTTACTGGCACAAGACCAAGGAGACACAGAACAACACAGTGAGGTTAATTTGAAAGAGATCACAGATTGTCAAAGAGTTTGATGAATTCCACAGGAAGTCCCATGAATTAGAGAGGTAGAGAAGCCTTAATCAAGTCCTGAATCAGTTCATCAATAATACTGGGATGTTGGTTAACCAAATGAATATAAATCAATTTAGAATCTCACCTCATACCAAACACAGAATTAATTTCATAATAAATCTAAGGAGTTAAAGATTCTAACCTTTTATTTTGAAATAATTACAGACTCATAGGAAAAGGCAAAAATAGCACAAAGAGCCCTGGGCACCCTCCTCATGTTTCCCCCAACTGTAACATCCTATAGTTACAGTATCAAATATCAAGACCAAGAAATGCAGTATTACTATTAGCTAAACTACACATTTTACTTGGTTTCCATCTCTTTTTAAAACCTGGTGTGTGTGTGTGTGTGTGTGTGTGTGTGTGTGTATTTCTATGCAATTTAAAAATAAACTTCGTGGGGCTAGGGATGTAGCTCAGTAGTATAGCAGTTGTCTAGCATGTACAAGGCTTTAGGTTCAATTCCCAACACTGAACATATCTGAATATTTATTTACTTTCTGATTAGCCTATTTAAGATCCATAGCTGTCATGCGCTCTGCTCCTGGTGTTGTACATCCCATGGGCAGGGACAAACATAATGAGACCTGTCCTCCTCAGCGGGCCTCGGATCCAGCATGCTTCACCTACTTGTCCCTGCCTCTCCTTGCCCTTGACAAATGGTCTTTTTACTGTCTCTGTATTACCTTTTGAGAATGTCAGCTATAAGCTGAACATCCACAGTCTGAAAATCTAGTCTAAAACTCTCCTAAACCCAAAACTTTGAGCACAGACATGACACCACAAGTGGAAAATTCCACACGATTTCCTGTGACAAGGTCACAGTCATAATGCAGACACACTATTTACAGGGTAAAGTCGCCATCAGGCTATGTATAAGGTGCATATAAACATAAATAGTGTGAAGATTGAGATCCCACCCAAAGATATCTCATATATATGCATATATTCCAAAATCCAAAGAAATCCAAAACTTAAAACATTACTGGGCTCAAGAATTTTGGATAGGGGCTGAGGAGGTAGCTTGGTAGTCTAAGTGCCTGCTTGGCGAGTGCAAGGACCCAGGTTCAATCCCCATTACCCCATGCCATGCCAACCCTGTGCTGTGTGATGCTGGTCACTGAAACCAGGCATGTGATGTATGTCTGTAATCATAGCTGTGAGAGGCTGAGAGAGGAGGATTGTTATGAATCTGAGCTATGTAGCAAGACACTGTACCAAATAAATAAATGATCTTAAAAAAGATTTTTGAATAAAAGATAATAAAGCTGTAGTAGAATCTCTCAATATCCAGCCTTTTTAGATTGACTTTTACTTAGTAATGTACATCTAGATTTCCACCATGTCTTTTTTTTAATGACTGGATATCTTGTTCCAGTACTACACTATATTCCATTGTCTGGTAGTGTCATACATTATCTACTCATTCATCTACTAAAGGGCACCTTGGCCACTTCCAAATTTTGGCAATTATGAATAGAGGTCCTATGAAAATCCATGTACAGTGCTGGGAGATAGCTTGGTGGTCTAAGTGCCTGCCTAGAAAGAGCAAGAAACCAGTTCAATCCCAGTGCTGCATGCCATGAGCTTTGGACTGCTGGGAAAACACTTTCAATGAGGGGGTGGCAAGTGGTCAGGGCAGTCCAGAAGGGTCCTGCCCAGGCTCATCTTGCCACCCGACCTCCTGCCTTCACCAGCTCCCTGTCTTCCATCTCCCTTCCTGCTGTGAATGACAGGAAGGAGCTGGAGTCCTAATCCAATAAATATTTACCAGATTGCCCTACTGCTCACCGGCCTGGCCTGGGAGGGACCTGGCTTTCAGGGGACACTCAGCCAGGCACGAGGCAGCATGATCTGGGAGTCTAGAGAACCGGGTCTGTGTGTCAGCAATGTGGCTAACCATCCATGGGCCCACAAAGCAGTCCTGGGTCCTGCCTGTGCCTCAGTTTCCTCTTCTGCACAAGGAAAATGACTCCTACTTTCTGAGCATGAGGAGCAAAGGGCATGACCTCAAGCACCAAAATGCTATGCTGTGGAAGAGAGGGTGCCAGCCACACAGGCTATAACCCCAGGGCTGGGGGAGGGCCCCCCAGCACCCCGTGCTCAGCAGGAAAGAGGGCTGGCTGCTCCTGCCAGGACTGTACTCTGACAGGTGAGCTGGCCCTGTGGAGCGCTGCTTGCTTGACTGCTCTCTGGAAGCCTCCCTGGCCCACATCACATCCCCTCCCCACCTACCAGCCATGGTCCTCACAGACTTACTCATTCAGGGGCTGCGCAAGACTGGATGAGATCCCCCGAGGTCTGGAGCCCAGGGCTTCCTTCTATCCTCTGGATGCAAAATGCACACTCCTCCCACAGACTGCAGACTTCTGGCCATGGATAGTGCTCTGGGTTCTTCAGGATCCAATGCTCCACTCCTGGGAAAGGCCTAGGGCAGGGCTGGCTCTGCACCAGTGTGCTTTCTGCTTTAACCTGGGCCCTGCAGCACTGCCACTGGGTTAAACACTCCTCAGCAGTTTTCAGTGCTAAAGGTCACACCTTTTGGGGAAAGAGCCCTGCCTGAGCTTCATGGTGACACTGATGACTCAGGGTGGAACGACAAGTCCAGCTAGGATAGGAAAATTTGAGCCCATGCTCTGATTTGTGACTAGTGTCACACTGTAGTGGAAGTGGACCATGATCTCTCTCCAAAACCCTGGCATGGGTTTTAGGAACAGCAACATTTCCTGTAAATACCATTTACATAGACAGGAACTAAAGGCAAGTCTATCTGGTTGTCACTGTTAAAGACTTAGTCCTAGATTTTTATCCATTCAGACCTTCCCAGGGCCTTGGCCTTGGTACAGTTTTCTCAGTCAGGAGGGTCAGATTTGTCCCCAGCTGTGGCTGACCCTGTCCTATAGTTTCCAGCACTGGGCCAGGGTGATAGCTCAGAATAAGTGCTTGCCTGGCAAGTGCAAGGTCCTGAGTTCCATGCCCAGTACCACAAGAAAAAAATAAAAGTAAAGATTTATAGTTTCCAGCACAGCTGGGGCAGGTTCGCAAGTATTTGTTTTTAAATCCCTGTGCCAGTTTCTCTTGGGTCCCATTCTGAGCCATTGGCCAAAGCTGGAGAGTCAGCCGCATGGCCAGCTTTCATGGACCTGCCCTGTGTATAAACTGGAAATCATAGAGCTTTAGGGTGTATCTTCTTCAAGCAATAAAGACCCTTAACACACTCCTTAGTGAAAGACCCTCCACCAGAAAAGTAAACTTCCACAGAGGAGGGTTACAGCTTCCTAGTCATCAACACCAACTCCATCTGCAGTGCTTTGTGCTGGTCATAGGCATAGCACAGACAAAAACAAGGTTTCCAAACAGTGAAAGAGCATGTGAATCTGGGAAGTGGGACATGCCAAGTAATTATTGTGGAGGGAAGGGAGGGGAAAAAAGAACAAACCATACTGAAAAGGAGTCAAGGGAAAGTATCAAGGATCAATCAGTACCTGTGCTGCCAAACGAGCCTGAAACCATGATTTTGGAGGAAAAGCAGTCCCAAAAGAAAGATAAAGAAAAAAGAAGTACAGAAATGAAGAAAACAAAATGAGAGAGAGAGAGAGAGAGAGAGAGAGAAATAACAAAGCCACAGGCAGCCAGATTTCATGAGGCAGCTATCTTACTCAGTCAGGAAGGGCAAATGGGTTATTGTTAGAAGGTGATTTCCCAGAGCCCAACACTGATAGACAGCTGCAGGAAACAAAGGTAAACAGGACACCAGTGTAAGCTGGGAGATGACTCGAGATTATAGGAAATGCTATTATTCTGTACTAGAATTAGATCAAATCTCACTTAGCATCACTTATTATCTTGAAAAAAAAAAAAAGAAGAAGACCCATTTTCTGCCTTTCTCCCATATAAAGTAATCAGAAAGACTGGATGTCTAGCATGCACCAGGCCCTGGGTTCAATTCCCAGCACCACACAAAATTCAGATAGCCTTTTTAAACAAAATATATCTGTCACAATTGAAAATTAACCACAAAAAAAAAAAAACCTATGTAGAAAAATATATTTGCATGACTTTTAAAGATGGTGTTACATTCTGTTATAACATATTATCTGTTTGATAATAAATTAGAAAACTTTGGGGAAAATATTCACCTCATCACCACAGTGATAACAGCCACAATGACAGTCTTATTTTTAAATTATTTTGGAGAGAAAAGACAAATTTAAAAGATAATATAGAAAGAAATCCTTACATGGCATTTAGTATCTGCTAAGTACTATCCTCATGGTTTACGTGTATGGACTCTTTTTAACCTGGACACCAACTGTAATAAGGTGGAACTATTACTTTCTGTTTGTAGTTGTAGAAAACCAAGTGCAGGGAGTCCGAAGGACTTGCTTTAGGGCACACAACTGGGAAGCGGTGAAGATAGGACTTGGACCAGGGTAGTCTTGTGCCAAAGTCTAAGCTTCTGAACACAGAACTATGCTACTGGCAAGAATATCCCAAATCACACAAAGCTGTGTCTAATAGTAGAAAAGTGAACATATGGGGTAACCATTAGGTAACAAGCTGGGCTACAACACAAGATTCAAGTTTAATTTAGAGAGTCTCAAATATTTTACGATATAACCTAAAGAAACATCTTTGTGAATTTTGTCTTCCCTAAAGTTATCTTTCCTCTAAAATGAGAGGGAGAGGCTGGGAAATAGCTTAGGGGCATAAGAACCTACCTGGCAAGCACAAGGACTGGAGTTCGATTCCCAGCCCCCTGCAGTCCATGCAGGCCTGGGTCTCCCAGGTACTCACCGTGCTGGCCCTCATCCCCAACCCTTAGGTATGCTGTGTGGGCCCCAAGATACCTGGGAACCTGGCATGGGGGAACAGGCCTATAATCCCAGCACTTGAGGGGGTGAGATAGGATCATTGCGAGGTAATCTTCCAAGTTATACTTCCTTCTAGAAACCAGCATCTTCTTCTCCGTGGTTGTATTTAAATCACTTACTTCCTTAGGAACTGTGCAGAAGTCTTTATACTTAAAGCTAAACTGCAATCATCCTTTCAATGCTCTCCTCCCTACTTTGGTTTTGAAATATTTATTCCTGTTACATCAAATCACATTTTCTTCAAAGTGCAAAGAGAGTCACAGAGTCAAGTTTCCAAAGAAACTTGCATATGCCTCACCCTTTCCTGCTTTGTCTCTGGAGACTCGTTCCAACTCACACCCACCTGGAAGCAGAGGTCTCAGGACCTGCTATTAAAATCTATGTAATGTACATGTTGTTACCTGCCACTATATGCCCAGCAATGAGATCAGAAACAATACATTTGTAGGGCAGGGGAGATGGCTCAGTAGAATAAGTGCTTCCCTGGCAAGCGCAAGGGTCTGAGTTCAATCCCCAGTTCTGCCAAAAAAAAAAGAAACAATACTTTTGTATAATCTCAGTCAGGTTAGAAAGAAACAAATTCTAATGATCACCCCATCAACAAATTAAGAACAGAATTTATAGTTTTGAAAACACTAAAACAAATTAAGATTCTTACTAAATTTTATCTTGTACATTATAGAACTTTGGTCACTAAGTGTAATTCAGACTCATTTAGGGGAACCCCGTAACCCAAATTCTCTAGGTGGTGATTCTGACATGTATAGTCTTTGATCAGTTCCAAAAAACCTCTCCAACATTTGAAAAGCAATTTTAGTTGAAGCTAATTTTGCGTCAAGTTGTAGTAAATAACTTGCCCACAAATGCAGTGCTAATACCCTGCCTCAGGCCCTCTCTGAGAGACATTTTATGAGCCTTTAGAGAAAAAAGGATTTCTATTGTAGTTTATTTTGTTTTATCTAACTATTTAGATGCTAAAGAAGATTTGTTGTTGCTTCTTTTAAAACATCCATCAAGCCATTTTGAAGTATCTTTATGGGACTAGTGCCAGATGTTTCTTTTATACATTTGAAGTGGGGAAGACTAATTAAAAAAAAAAAAAAGCAGAAAGCAGTTCTATAATACAATTTGCCAATCTAAATGTTGTTTATTGTCTATTGTTATTTACTCAACAATATCTCTACCTTGTTCTTAGGAAGGTTAATCACTGGAAAAAAATCAGTTTCTAAGTAATTTTTACAAATAAAATTTCATTCTATGTTTTATCCAGTCGTTACAGAAAATATTAGAAATACCAACAAATATAACGAATATAAATTACAAAATATAAACAAATAATACATATAAAGAATACATTATACCTACTTATAATCTCATTTCCCAGAAAAATACTAACATTTTGTCTCAGTCTTTTTCTATGCACACACACACACACACCCCTAAAATCTGTATGCCACCTGGACTTCTGTCCCTATTCCAGCAGTCAGAGACTGGAATTATCAAGCTGTTCACCTCAGTCCTCCTCTGTTCTCAGGATGGATTCTTGTTCATTCTTCAGAGGCTCTTTGAATGTTCATGATTCACATGCCCCAGCAATTTCCAGAAAAGTCCCAGCATTTCTTAATCTCAGTGGGGACCCAAATCTGGGCTGTCGCCTGCATGCTGGTCCCCATGAAAGAATAACAAACATGGTGGCCTTCTTCTAATGTGGTCTTGGAACGCAGCAGGCATTATGGTATCATGGTTCTGTGTATCTCTCAGAGACAAAATTGGGACTGCAGATGTTACTGGGGTTCTGGCGCACTGCACAGTCATTCTATAGACGCCAGACTTTTGTTATCCTGACCAAAGACTCGCACAAAGCATGTAAAAAAGGTAAAAAGCAAAGTCTTCCTTTTTTTAAAGGTAAGAAAAGAAATGTGCTCTGAAGAGATAATGGAACAGTTTAAGGTAGGAAAAGAAGTCTGCTCTGCAAATTGCAGAGGGCAGGTGAAAAGGCTCCCAGCAGACACAGATTCAACAGCTGCTGTCTTTTATACCTCCCTACTTTGATGCCATATCCAGGCCATCCTATCTAAAACCTGCTTGAGGCTGGGGATATAGCTCAGTGGCATAAATGCCTGCTTGGCAAGTTCAAGATCCTGAGTTTGATCTCTAGTCCCACAAAAAAAACAAACAAACAAAACCCCACAAACACCTGCTTGATCTTGTACCAGAAGAACTGAAAACAGCGCTCTCTGTTCCACATAACTGGGTTTTGCCACACATGTGCTGGATCCCCATCAGCCACTCTCCAGTCTCCTGCCTGAGGGGAAGTAGGATAGTCTTGAGAAACACTGTGAATCCTCCCATTAACAGCATGACTGATCAGCATGGTTACAGCAGGGTGCACAGGGAATGTTAGTGGGTGCATCTTTGTTAGAAGGTTTTATGATGATATTTCTCTCCAGGGTTGATTTTTATTTATCTATGGCAGTAATGGTAAATCCTTGAGACACAATTGCCTAATCTGTAACCCCAAACCCCCTTATTTACTGCAAAGTGCCAACATGGCAATTCAACCTGAATTTTAGTTTTAGTTTAGAAAGAAATAACTCATAATTCACTTCTTTTGTTGTTAGAGCAAAACAAATAACACACGGGCCATACATTTGCCACTACTGTTCTGTGGTATAATTTAGTGTCCTGAACTGCCATGCCAGCAATCTACACAGGGCTATAGCCACAGAGCCCAGAGCAGTGTTTACCTGGCACATAGCAGAAGCTCAGTGAGTATTCATTGAGATGAATAAATGAACAAACCTAGCTGCTGTAGCTGCCCTTTGCACTTCCTGTCTGGAGACACACGTCAGCATTTGTATTGTATAGAGAGCCCTTCCCATTCCTTGTGAAGTCCAGGAATTTATATTGGTAATGCATGGGAAGGGTATTGGAATTCTAGCAAGTTAATTCAAATTTACCACTCCAAGTGCAACCCACAGTGTAAATAAAGACATAATAATATATCCAAAATGGTGGGGAGCCAAGGGGGTCCTGAGTCTAGCTAGAATGATGGCGAACTGGAACAAAGGCCAAACACAGGTTTTATTAATTCATGAAGAGCATAGTGGCTTGAGGACAAGTGACAATGAGAATGGTAGAAAGTGCGTGAGTGCAGTGAGCTGGGCTAGGTAGGTGGTCTGAAATCTCTGCAATATGCAGAAGAAATATACACAGGAGTAATCTGCATGACATGACTTAAGGAGATCTAATGCTTTGGGGTCAGGGCTTCAGCTCTCATGTATAATTTTTTATGCCCTGGGAAATCATAACCTCTTATGTTGAGGCTCAATACTATCTGACAGCGTGGAGTAAAATTCTCTATCCTGCCCCAGCTCACTTATGGCTTTTGGGAGCTACAGGGTTGGGAACATACTGCCCTGTCACTTTGCTTGAAAGACTATATTTTGCATTGCTTAGAGCCCATTGACGGGATAAGGAAAAGTCCTAGGCAGTTCTCTACATATCATGTGGAGATAGGGCCAAAATGGAGATAATTGATGATATCTTTCTTTCAAGGAGAGCTGTCCAGCTGATCCTCCACAGTATAGAAATGTTGCTAGACTTTGGTGGGAAGTGTTAAGAGCTGCTGGCCTCATAACTCACATGTTAATTCATTTTGGTGTTTACTGGGAGAGCCTTTGTCCTTGGCTTTCATGAATAGAATGTACTGGACAATGGCCAGTGTGGGATCTTTCATCTACTAAATGAACCAAACCCATACCATGGGATTTGATGGAAGATTTCACCAAGCCCTTTAAATAGTAAAATGAGCCCACTGGCTTCCTGTAGGTTTTCTTTTGGTGGAGATATGGGAGGAGTAGTTGGCTGGAATGAAGGGGTGATCAGTGTAAAAGGAGAAAAAGAAAAAATCACTTTAAACCAAAAAATATTCTTTTTGGTGGGCCAGCCAAATAGCTTAAAGGATTAAAGTGCCTGCAAGCAGGCGCAGAAGCTGGGGGTTCAATCCTGGGCCCATGCCAGCCCCACCCCCGAGGCACACTGAGAGGAAACTGAGAGTGGGCATGATGGCACACACCTGTACTCCTAGCTCTTGGAGGCTGTAAACAGGTGAATCACTACAAGTCTGATGTAGTAGTGAGATCCTGAACACCCTGTAGACCCTTCTGTAACAATACAAAAAAAACAAACAAACAAACAAAAAAAAAAACCCTTTGGGGATCACATGGCACATATAACCCTAACTGAAATTATACAGTGCTAAAACTAAGTATTGTGGTGTTTCTGTGAAATGAAAGATTTTTTAAAACTTTTATGCCGAGTTACACTTCTGTTAAAAGCACTTATAGCCCCTATTGTTCTCTCCCCACTAAAGAGAGTCATTTCAACATTAGTCACCTGGGGTTTCAGTCCTTCTCTCCAGAGTCATATTTTGTGTGGCTCCCATGCACAAGTGTGCATTAATATAAATTTGTATATCTTTTCCTCTCATTAATCTATTTCTAGTTTGTTTCAGCAGATTCTAACCCTCAGATGTTATGGTTCAAGCTTGTGGTGTCTGTCCCCCAAGCCTCAAGCGTTTGGAAGGCAATTGGATTATAAAGTGCCATACTCACCATTGAATTAATTCAGAGATGAGTTCATAGCTGACTTGCTCTTAAGAGCTTAGGGCCTAATTAGAAATAGGTCTCTGGGTTCAGGACCTGGAAAGGTATACCTCCCTCCCCACTGCCTTCTTTTTCTCTCTGCTTCCTGGTTGCCATCAGCTGAGCAGTTTTCCTCTGCCCATGCCTTTCTACCATTTTGTTTCTGTCTTAGGGTCAGCCAACCATAAGCTGAAAAATGAGCCTAAATAAATGTCTCTCATTAAACTGTGGGTGTTGGACATTTTGACCCAGTGATGAGAAAGCAGCTAATAGATTTCTGGTTCCAGGCATGAGATTGTTGCTGTGACTATCCACACCCATCTGATTTACAAGCCTTTGGTTTACAAGCCATTTTGGCTGATCCTGGCCCTATTTCCATATACTGATATGTGCAGAGCTGGCTAGGGCCTTTCTTCATCCATTCAGTTAGCTTTAAGCAATGGAAATAGGTTTAGTCGGGAAGCCAATGTGTAGCCTTTGAAGCAAGGTGAAAGGGCAGTGTTTCCCTAAGCTCTCCCCCAAAAAACCATGTGTGAGCCAGGGTGGGATGGAGATCCATGCTCCATGCTGTTGGCTGGGATGGTCAATTGTGTCATGCAGATTATTCCTCCTGCATATCTTTTTCTCTGCATATTGCAGAGATGATTTCAGACTTTCTGCCTAGCCCAGCTCACTGCATTCACCTACTTCCTATCATTCTCATAGTCACTCATCCTCAAGCTACTCCCTTCTTTATGAATTAATAAAATCCAGGTTTATCTCTAGGTGAGGTCTTTGCTCTGGTTAGTCATCATTATAACTGGACTTGGGACCTTTTGTCTCCCTATAACTATAAATATGTCTTAGTGTCTTTATTCTGACCATGGGCTATACTGGAAGTGCTAAATTTTAATTAACTTGCTAGAATTCCAATAACTTCTCCACAGAATTACAAATACAAATTTCTTTGGACATGATGAGAACTGGGAAGGGCTCTATGTAGATGAGAGATTCTGGTCAGAGCTCAGAAAACCAAATTGTTGCTAAAAATGCAGACTGTAAAGACCAAGCTCAAGGACAGAAAGATAGCTCAGTGTACTAAGGACCTGCTTAGGCAAGTGCAGAGACTAGGGTTCCATTCCTACTACCACATGTTATGCCAACCCAGCCCCTGAGTGTGCTGAGCTGGCCACCAAATCTGGGCGCGGTGTCACATACCTACAAGCCCATTGCTGGGGAGGCTGAAAACAAGAGGATCACTACAAGTCCAAGCTACATAGAGAGACCCTGTACCAAATAAATTTTTTTTTAAAAAGGGGTTTGATCCCTGGTGTGCTGTGCTGGCCCTGCACCCAGGGCACTCTGAGATGGTGATTGAAACTGGGCATGGTGGTACACAGTTGTACTCCTAGAGCTTGGGAGGCTGAAAACAGGAGGATCACTACGAGTCCTATCTGTGTGGTTAGACGCTGTAGATCCTGTACTAAATATATAAAAAAGAAAGAGAAGGAAGGAAGGAAGGAAGGAAGGAAGGAAGGAAGGAAGGAAGGAAGAATCACCTGTACAGAAAGAAAGAAAGAAAGAAAGAAAGAAAGAAAGAAAGAAAGAAAGAAAGAAAGAAAGAAAGAAAGAAAGAAAGAAAGAAAGAAAGAAACCAAGCTCAGGAGATTTCAGGTGGGAACAAAGCTTCATTGGTCATTGGACCAGAAGTCACATGTGCTATACTCTGGCAGAAAATTTGTCTAAATTTTGCTTGTATCCTGAGGCTTTGTTGGAGATTAAAATTAAGGGCTCATTGACTAACCTGGTGGAGATAATGTTAAGGCAGCCTAACATTCAAGGTAGGACATGGGTACTACTGGCTACTTTTAGCCTTACCTAACATGAGAATCAGGATGAAAGACAGAGCTTAATGATTTGAAAAATTGTGGTGGAGACCAGAAAGAAAGGGCCTATAAAATTGGGACCAAGGAGAATTTGTTTTCTGAAAAGATTAACATTATACAAAGCTAAGTACTTCATATCAAGACAATAGGAAAGATTCTTTTTTTTTTTTTTTTTTGTCTTTTTGAGACAGGGTCTCACTATGCAGTTCAGGCTGTCCTTAAGCTCACTTTGTAGCTCAGGCTGGTCTCGAACTCACAACAATCCTCCTGCCTCAGCCTCCCGAGTGCTGGGATTACAGGCGTGCGCCACCACGCCCGGCTCAATAGGAAAGATTCTTGAAGTCATCCTAAAATCTGCAAGAACCCACCTATTTCAGGCTCAAGGGTAGAAAACCATAAAGTTTTACTCTGGGGAAAGGACACCCACTGTACCCTACTCAAGAAAGGTTGCCAAAGAATTAGTTCCCCAGGATTTGGTTCACAGTGCTTAGCCAGCCAGGTACTTGGAAGCCTCTGCAGCCATGATCTAAGGGGTCTATCTTCTGCATGAGCTGGTGGAAGACCTTGGCATCATATATATGGAGCTGGTTTTGCAGGCATTCCAAATGAAAGAATTATAGGATCAGAGAGGCTTCCACTGAGATTTTAGAAGACCTAGAATCTCAGGCAGTGTGTTCCTGAAAGGACAGTGCATGAAGCTATGAAAATAAAGCTTATATGAGTGAAGTAGAGGCCTCAGGAATATGAAGATGCCAGGAATGTGAATTATTTGCTGAGAAAAATCACAAGCAGTGAGAAAAGCCACCCCAAAAGAGAGATCACAAGAGAAACAACCAGCAACATTACAGGAACAGGGTTGCCCAAGCCATTTTGAGCTCAAATCTTGCCTTGACTTGTGCTGAGTACTAGACATGGACCATATTATAGTTCTATACTATAGACTTAATTTTCTCACTGCCAGGTTTTACTTGCTTTGGTTCTATTCCTTTTTATTCCTTTATTTCTCCTTTATATACTGAGAATTTTTTACCCTATACCATTCTATGCTGGAAATATTGAACTTTCTTTTTTCAGTCTTACAGGAGCTTATAGCTAAGAGTCTGCCTTGTGTCTCAAGGGAGACATTGGACTTAGACTTTTCAGCACTGTTAGAATGGTTGAGACTTTGATGACTTTTAGAGATGGTCTAAATGCATTTTATACAGAGATAGGCATGAATCTTTTAGGTGCAAAAGAGGAATGTTATGGTTTAGGTTTGGGATATACCCCAAATGCTTATATGTTTAGAAGTTGATTGGATCATGATGGCACTATATTCATCAGTGGATTAATTCACTGCTGAGTTCATAGCTGAAGGTCCTGATCAAAAGAAGCAGGTCACTGGTATCATGACCTGGAAGGGTGTTTCTCCCTCTTTATCTTCTCCCTTCACTCTCTGCTCCCTGGCCATGGGAATGTGAGCAGCTTTCCTCTGCCCAGACCCTTCCACCATGCCCTCCCTGCCTTGGAGACAGCTGACAATGGGCCAAAAATATAAGCCAAAATGAACTTCTCTTTTAAGTTTTGCATTTTGGGTGCTAGGGTTCAAAAAGGGACAAAGATAAAATGTTTGGTTTTCTTTCTGTTTTTCTTCTGCTCTCTCTCCCTCTCTTTCCTTTGCTTCCTTTCCCTCTTCCTTTCTGCAGTGCTGGGATTCAAAGGAGATGAACCTTCTCTACAGTTCATATTAAAACATTTGATAACTACACTTGGACCAGCATCAAGAGTGTACATTCTAGTATGTATTGGCACATGGTCCCACATTTAGAAGGCACCAGGTATGGCTTAATGCTCTACAATTGCCATCTTTTTAAAAAACTTTTAAAAATTAATTTTATTTATTTATTTATTTGGTATAGGGTCTCACTACACAGCTTGGACTCATAGTGATCCTCCTGTTTCAGCCTTCCAAGTGTTGGGATTACAGGAGTGTGCTACCATGCCTAGTGTTGGTGGCTGACATGGTGTGCCAAGGGTTCTTGGGCCAGCATGGCATGTAGTACCAGGGCCTGAACCCAGGTCCTTGTGCTTGTCAGGCAGGCACCTAGACTGCTGAGCTATTTTCCCAGCCCCTTCTGAGGAGCTGGTACAAGGAGAAAAACTGATCTCGGATGGGGGACCTCCAAATGATACAAGGAACTTCCAAATGACATAGGGAAAAATGATCTCCTGACCTGACATGGACGAGTTCGTGTTCTCTGAAACCGAAGAATGAATTTTAGGAACAAATGGAGGTTATGAGCAGAACATATTTATTGAGGGGAAGAAAGCTCCTGTCTGAAAGAGGGACAGGAGGGGGGCCCAAGCATGTTGTTCAGCCAGGAAGATGTCTCTTCCAGGGACTTTTATAGAGGAAAACCATATGGTGAGGTGGGTCTAAGGTGGTGGAGAAGACAGGAACTCGCTTAGTTGGGCATGAGGTGGGACAAAACTATGGTTAACCAATGAGATAACAAGCACCATTGCTCAGGTAAAATTGACTAAATCCAGTACTAAATGGGGAAGCGAGTCACTAGCAAGGGGGTGTGGATATGAGAATGGATCTCTTCCTGTTGGGAGCTGGGCTAGTACCTCATTTGGGCTCTTACAAGGTGATTGATACCTATTTAGAATATCAATCCCTGATACCCTTCCCTAGAGAAGTGTGTAGCTCTGTTTGTTTCCTCTTTTGTCTTGGTGTTGAGGTCTGGCCCATAGGGAGTGTCTGTCTCTTCCCAGTTGTAAAGTCAGCTTGCCTTCCATCTTGTCTCCTTGAGGGCCTGGCCTTGTCTGACTGCCTAGAATATTTCTGTCTAACTTAGCTGTCTGCAACACTACCATTGTCATCTTGTAATTTCTAATAAGTTTAAATAAGGAGTCTCGAATTTTTCATTTGGCTGGGAAATTATGTTCTCATACTATTTATATATGGCCATTATAGAATATTTTCTTTCCTTCAAAGCCATTTCTGCATGGGTCCTTTCTAACTTTAACCTCCAAGCCAATTTGTGTGGGCCAGAATGGCATGTATCTTTCCTTTAACAAAGGCACAGAAACCAGGGTTCCTGGGGAAGAGGTGAGTAGGTACAGAGTTAGAGAGGTTTGAAAGTGGGAGAAAAGCTCCTGTGAAATTATCAGCCATATCCACTGGGCCATTCCAGAGATTCCACCAACAGAGAGAATTCCTTTGTGGCAAAACTCTTTCCAACTGCTTTAAAAATACAAATATTCCTGAAAGGGTCGACACTTCATGCTACTGGTCTCTATCAAGCTGTGAATAATCTGGTAAGCTGCAGAATGCTGATCACTAGAGGAGGTTTAGGCCTAAGACAACATTTGAAAGAATGAAATGGACTTTGTAGCTGAGTGAGGAGTAACTTCACAAAGGCTAAATCTGGACAAACCCTTGATTTACTGTTAACTCTGGCTATGAGGACAGGAGTCAGAGTAGCAGAGAACTGAGGCAAGGGGAAGCTACTAAAATTTCTTTTTTTATACTTACAGTTTTTCTAGATTCTCAGAACAAAAGGTTTGCTACTCAGCTTCTCTTGATGGGTAAGGGTCTATGGCTTATATAACAATGTACCACAAACTGGTGCCTGCAAACCATGGAAAGCTGATATTACAGATTTGCAGGCTGGAGTCTAAAATATACATAGGGTCACAGAGTTGTCCCTTTAGGAGGCCCTCAGGAAGAATACTTTCCATGATTCTTCTCTACCTTTTCTTTTTCTCTTTTTTCCTTCCTTCCTTCCTTCCTTCCTTTCTTCCTTCCTTCCTTCCC
>PVKA01014409.1:0-52305 GCA_004027165.1 Ctenomys sociabilis
ACACAGTGGTAACCTGCTCATCGCTGTGCCTTGTGTTCCCTGGGTTGTCTCATCTCTCCCATCCTCCTACACATGCTCCTAGGCTGCCTCCCAAATGAACCACTTTGGACTCAAACCTATACCTCTGAGTCTGCTTCTCAGGCAGCCCAAGTCAACAGTATTGAACATCTGAAAAATGATCACTCTTCTCCTATCTACTGCCTTGGCTCAGGGGCCCATGGTACCATCTTGTGCCTGAAAATTGCAGTGAGTTCCTCTCCGATCTCTTTGCTCTTTTCTAGCTTTTCTCCAGCCTTATTCCATACAGCAGACATAATGCACTTTGCACAACAGACTGGTTGACTTTGTTGCTCAAAAGTTTTCATGGTTTCCCATCACACTTAGAATAATACTCATTCTTGGCCGGGCGTGGTGGCGCATGCCTGTAATCCCAGCACTTGGGAGGCTGAGGCAGGAGGATTGTCGTGAGTTCGAGACCAGCCTGAGCTACAAAGTGAGCTTAAGGCCAGCCTGAACTGCATAGTGAGACCCTGTCTCAAAAAGACAAAAAAAAAAAAAAAAAAAAAAAAGAATAATACTCATTCTGCTAGCCAGAAACTATAGTGCCTCACGTCTGTACTCTCCCATCTTCTCTACCACTTGCCCCACCCCTTCACTCCCATTGTGAATTGACCACTTGGTTACAGCCTGAACACCTTCACAGTTGCCGACGACTTTGGGAAAAGTACTTCCTGCTTTTCTCAGATGTTTTGCATCATTAAGGAATGAACTTAAACACATTACCTCCTTACATGTTACTTCCTGTGTAATTCTTCATCCCTTTCCCCCTTCCCCTGCCTTATTTTCTTCATTGCACTTTCCACTACCTAAAATTCTGCGTTTGCTTGCTTATTTGCTACGTCTCCTGGGCAAGGCAATGCTCAAGGGGATTCATCTATCTTTCTGCACTCCTAGTTCCTGGAACAGTTTCCAGAACACATTAGTGGAGCAAAAAGTCTCTGTGCAAATAAATGAATGATGAATGAATGAATGAACGAACAAATGAGTGAATGACTTTTAATATTGGAATGACTGTGAATTAATGGCCCACAGAAGACATCAAAAGTTGAGTCAAAGAGCAAGGAAAGAAGTCCATGGCGGAGGCTAACCTGTGTTCTCCCCAGGACTCATCCAAGGACATACTGCCCTTCACACCGAGTGTCCCCTCACAGTGGACTCTTGCTTCCCTGCTGCTTTGTTTCCATGTGGAAGAAGCTTCCACCTCTGGCTACTCTAACCACTCTGCCCTTTCTTTTTTTCTAGGCCTTACCAGAGGGACAGACTGCTTCATGGGACACAGCCAAGGAAGATGAAAATCGCAATAAGAATCGATATGGGAACATCATATCCTGTAGGTACTCTCCTGGGAGAGCCTAAGCATTAAGCTTGGTGAACACAGGGGCAAAAAAAAAAAAAAGTTATTGTTTCTGTCAAGATTGTTATCAAATAATCCTTTATGTTTTCAACTGTGGGTCAGAAGACTACTGCAGTGGTCCCAGTGAAGGTGAACAAACTGAACAAAGGCTGTGAGAAAATATTAGTGCACAGCTGCTATTAAGTTCTGGGAGGAGAAGTGAAAGAAAACAAGCATAGGGGCCAGTGAGATAGCTCAGTGGACTAAAGCACCTGCTTAGGCAAGTGCAGGGACCGCGGTTGATCCCTGGCACCATATGCCACACCAGCCCTGCCCCCAGGGTGGGCTGAGCCAGAGTCTAGGTATAGTGGCACAGGCCTGTAATCCCAGCACTGGGGAGGCTGAAAGCAGGAGGATCACCATGAGTTGGAAGTGCATAGTGAGACCCTGCAACAAACAAATATATTAAAAAAAAAAAAATAGCACAGAGCTGAATACCCCACACACAAGTAGCATCCGGGTATTGCCACAGACTTCCAAGCACTGGCCGGTACAGCTTTTCAGGCAACATAAATACAGACAGGAAAAACGTTATCTCAGACAAAATGCTGGGTGGGTGTTGTGATGAGAGAAGGACTCCACCCCACCCTCGCACCCTGATTCGGCATTTCACCAACTGCAAGGGATCAGTCCCTGCCCGTAGATCTCTGCAACACACCAAAGTGGGGGAAAGGGCTTGAGAACGACAATTGCTGGCCTCATTCAGAGTTCTGTTTTGTTTTTAATGTCTAGACATTCCTAGGGAAAAAAAGCTTGAAGCGAGAAAGAATAAGATACAAGCAGATTGTAAAGGAAGAAAGAGGCAGAAGTTTTAGCTTAGCTGTTTCCTGTGCTGATTTAGGAATAGGCTATGAGTGGTGAAACTAATCAAAAAAACATTTATAATTTGTCTCTTAGAAGATTGTAATGCAAGCAGCAAGATTTCTTGCAAGTGAATTGTCGGAAAGAGATATTCAAACAGTCAGCAAACGTGTATTAAGATTTATGATGTGTGGGCTTCCTGCACACACTTCCTATGCTGGGCTCAGTGAGATGTGGTATCTGCGTCCAGGGCAGGGGGCTGCTTGAGCTGACCAGTCCCCTGTGTCATCTGCCCAAGCACACTGCCTCCTGTGCCCTAGATACCAAGTCACTTATTCATCCCTCCTGCCAGGCCTTGAGTCCAAATAGGGTACACTAAGTGACAGCCTGCATGATGATAGAGAATCACTCTCACGTTGGTCTCTGTAAAATGGGTTTCTCAGTGTCTTCCTCCTAAAGATGTTGCACAGATATGAAAAAAAAAAAAAAATCACTGGAGTCCTGTGAAGGACATCTGATTCCTTGCGAGATGTGGCCATGCAGGCTGGGCCAAGTCCCCAAGGCATGGCCTGTGGTGAGGCGGCCTAGATTTGAAAGCCCCCCTGCATCTGTCCTCCGGTCTCCATAGCTCATGTTTGCCTGAGCCACACCCAACTCTTACTTGGACTCTGCCAAGCCTCCTTCCCAGCTGCTCCACATCCACCTTGGCCCTATCTTTTTGCCCCCCAAATTCTGACTGAAGTCAGGGGACATCTTTGAAACTAAAAACTCTTCAACTGTTCTCTGTGTCCTCCTGACTGCAAGACCCTCAACCATTTCTCAAGGCCGATGACACCAAGCCCACTTCATGGCAGCCTCCTCACTTCCCTCAGTCCCTGGAGCTCCCCATTGCCCTTCTTTGCCACAGGGCCTTTGCACATTCTGTCCCTGCTGTCCAAACACTCATCTTGCCTGTCTTTGCCCTCCGAAGCCCACTTATTCTTCAGCTCTCAGTTCTGGCCTCACTTTCTCACAGAACTCTTCTGACCCTTCACGTGTGGTCAGACTCCCAGCATTCACCCCTACAGCACAATGTATGCCATTTCTTTGCCCCTTGCATCAGTGTGACTTGAGACACATCTCAGTGATTACTGTGACAGCCTAGCTCCTGCCATAGCTGCTGTATGACATCAGCGCTGTGGCCAGCTTGCTTTTCTATTTCCCCAACCCTGGTAAAACATGGGATCTGATAAACAGAAGCTGAATGTGGGGAAGATCCTGCAGAGTGTGACTTCTGTTTCACACTTAAGACCGAGAACACTCCTCAAGGATGGATGGAATATCAAAGCCTCACTTTGAAGACTAAATTCAAGTTAACAAGAAAAGAGTGAGGGATGGGCCACAGGAGAGAGAGAAGGTGGATACCATCCCTCTGCAAGGTCTTCCTGAGAGGCAGGGTTCTAGGAAGCAGATCTCTGTCACCAAGTCCACCTCCATGTCCCATAGCCAAACCACATCACCATGCAATGGCACACAGCTGGCAGGGTGATCATGGGGGCAGGACTGGGGTCAGCATGAGACACCCAGGGTACACTTGAGGAAGGAAGTCTCTCTCCCAGCTGTTGAGTCTGCACTGATGGGACTCTGAAGGTGAAATCTGCTCAACTGTTATCACTTTGCCTGAGGGCTCTCTCTACAGTGGAAGAAAGACCCACCCAGCACAAAATAGCCTGCAAACACTGAAGAATCAACATCCTTGAGAGAAGTCCTCCACCACAAGATACCCCAGTTCACTTGCACTCCCACGTCTTTGTAGAGTTCCCATGGGAATTAGGCTGCGGTTGCCCATGTAGTAATGGACCAGAAAACTCACCCTTTCTCAGCTACCTTCTCTTCTTGTCTTGCTTCTCTATTTTCTACAAGGTTAGCCCCTCTCCTACAGAAACTATCTGCCGTGGAATGCTGGATGTGTGACACTTATTCCTGGGAAATTCAAATGGAGGCAGAGAGAATTCAAGTACCTCGATGATATTAGCTGCATAGGGCTAAATTAACCTGGCTCTCTTTTCTTCTGTGAGGGTCAGTGAATCTGCAGCAAATCAGGGTTAGTGCAGGTCTGCCTTGGGTACTAGAAGCAAAGAAACAGTGCCAGGTAGTCAGTACCTTCAGAAAGCAGCACTAAACATAAAGGGAACCAAAAGGAAGAAAGAAATCTGGGAATTGAAATGAGAAAGGTAAAAGAGGAACAGCCCTGAGGAATGGAAAGTGTTCCTGCCCTTGTATGTGTCCCTCCCCAAAGGCAAAGCCTGCCATGCCTTGATAAATAGAAATATTCTTGGTGCAAGAAGAAAACCGGTGTGATTAGCATCTTAAGAAGCCCAGAGCACTGAGAGGCCAGAATGGAGGACAAAGGCCCAGGCCAGGGAGAACAGAAAAGATTAAAGGGGAAGTGAAGGAGGGAGGGCACTGCCTACAAATGAAACAGTAAGAGAAAACCTTGGCAAAATCACCCCTTTCTTTCAAATGATTCTATTTAGAATTTAGTAATAGAGACAGTAGGGTTTCAGAGAGTGGAAATGGAAAAAGAGTGAAAGGGAAGGAAATGAATGGGGGAAATAAGAACAAAGAGTCCTTTGCTTTCAGGTAGCTCCAGGGCAGATACTGTGGCCAGGGGAAGTTTCCAGCATGCCAAGCATTCCCGCACATGGAAGTTTTAAAGTTTCTTAGACAAAGAAAGGAGGTGACACTAGAAGAGAAAGTGATGGCAGGGCTGTGAATTTCATAAAATGATTCTCCCCTCTAGGATCAGGTGTGATCACAGCAGGAAATAGATAGGACCCTGGCACAGGATAATTGGCTGAGTAATAACTGAGAGATTCTTTATGAAGGTTTCACTCTAGGGGTAAAGGCACTGCCAAGGATAGTGTAGTACTCTGGGATGAAGCATGACCCCAGACCACCCACTGTACTTAAAGGAAGGGATACCAGGACCCAGAGAGAGACAGTTCAAATTCAACTCTATCATTTACCTTGAACAGCACTTTCAAC
Organism: Ctenomys sociabilis; assembly: GCA_004027165.1. Lineage (NCBI taxonomy): Eukaryota > Metazoa > Chordata > Mammalia > Rodentia > Ctenomyidae > Ctenomys > Ctenomys sociabilis. Next base: position 5,282 of record PVKA01014409.1, read on the forward strand.
AAGGTTCCTTCACTTCTCTGACCCTCAATTTCTCATCTGTGAGGTGGTTTTAGGTCAAATCTCTGGGCAGAGAGGCCAACCTAAGATGAATGAGTATTGAACCTGAATCTAGGGTGGCCACTCGAGCCATAGACTTTTCAGACTAGCCTCTGAGTTCGTAGGCAAGGAGGGATGACCAATGTCCTGCAAAAGGCCCCACAGAAAGTCTATAGCACAACCACGCTGAGAGCAGAGTTCTGATTTTTCCTTCCCAGAGTGCCATGTTTCCTTGCCAAGGAGTCCTCCACATGAAGCCACATCCATGCTTTTGGTGGGGAAAAAAACATCTTGACAAGGGGCCAACCTCATAGGAGATCCTCAGAGAGGCATTTTCTTCTCCAAAGAGACTGGTAGGTATGTGTCTGGAGGACCACATTCCCAGAGAGGAATCCAGGTTCAAAACAAACCCAGAGGCCTTCGCTTCAGGCAACCAGTGCTGATTCCAAGGCAGACAGCAGCATAGCAAAAGACACACCTTGTCCATCGCTTCTGACTCCACCTCTGCTCTCCTATGCTGTCTCCAAGAGTGGCTCTTTCCTGGGCCCGAGGAATCAAGATAAATCACTGGTACCCCATGCCCAACACTCTCCACTTCCAACCCAAATTCCAACTGTCAATACCTGTGTCTTTCTTCCCAAAGACTTGTTCTGGGCAGTGAGCATTCTTTTTCTGCCTGCAGGTACCAGTAGGCCAGAAGTGCAAAGAAAGTCAAGTGTCCCCCAAAATTGCATTTAAGCCATGACTTTTAGGGTGAGGTGTGTCCCAGCTCCCTCCCCTCCCAGCTGAGGTAATTAGGCTATGAATGCCGTATGGCTTGCCCTGAACCCCCCAACTGCAGAGTGGCAGCTACCCAGCTCTTCGCTGGGTTCTTTGCTTTCAGTATATTACTTCCTGCTCCCTTCTTCTTGTTTCGGGAACTCATCTCCAAAGTCACCTGCTTATACCCAACTTCTTGCTTCTGCTTAGGGAATACATATTAGAAAATTTCTTTTCCTCCTTTAGAATGCTGCCTCAGTGGACACTGCCCTGCCCCTCTAAGCCTCACAGTGCTTCTTCTGTGGACTCTCCTCCCTCAAAGGCCAGAGAAGCTGCTCATAGTGCCCTGAAGGTGGAGTGCCCCCTCTTGAGCCAGCACAGATTTGGCAGGAGGAGAGGATGTACTGAGTGTGGGGCTGTGTGTGCTGGGCCCAAGCCACCCTCTTTCTTGAAAATGGTAATTCAATCAAGATTGAATGAGCAGACCTTTAGTTTCAAGCTGGTGCCCAGGCAGTCACAGCAGAATTATCTACCTCCTCCCGATCAACTTGTGCAGGATGATGGCATTAACATTTCCAATACTTCTAGGAAATAGTTTTTCAGCTGCACAATTCATTATAATGAGTCAAATGTCTTTTCTCAGGAATATTGTTCCTCTCCTTTCCCTTCCATAGTAACCAGAAGGCAGGAAGAAAGAACATCAAATATCCAAATGATATTCTCTCTCTAGCCCTACCTCTTTAAAATGATGCTGTCTTGAAGTGGGTGTGAACTTGAGATGACTGATTTATTGAGTTGCATCTGATGGTAGAGGGAGGGGGAGTTGTGGTCTGTGCTGAATCAGAACTACACAAAAGAAACGTGACACTTCTCTGCAGTGGGTGCGTGACCAGACTAGGATGGAGCTCAGTGTTGAAGATGATGTCACATAGGGAGGGACAGGGTGCTGTGGAGACCTGACATGGAGATGTGAGAGGCACTGGGTCTTGGGTTCCAGGTGGGATAAGCACCTACCCCATGAAGAAGCTCTCCACCTTATCCTTTCTCCTGACTATTAAATCTCTTAGAGCCTTGAGTTTCTATTTCATAGAATGGGATAGTGGCCTGTGTCTCTGGAGTTGACTCTGAAAAATCAAGTCACAGCGTATCCAGATAGCTTCCAGAACAGTACCTGGAACTTCATACACTCTCCCTATGAGGAAATTCTTGTACCTTGCCATCTGTTTCAAGATGGGGCTCCAGTATCATGGTCCAGTTCCAGTAGACCTGGTGCTTCCCGAGATGGATGATACTGAACATGCAGGGTGGCTGGATATTAACTAACAACATTTGTCTGCACAGTCAAACCTGAATGTAATCACAGTCACCGAAAGGCTTCTTGAAACACACAGTGCCAAGTTCCACTGCATGGCTTCTGATTCAGAAAGTCTGACGTGGACTCCCAAGAATTTGCATTTCTAAAGAGCTACTGATCCCCTTGGCACACAGATCGCCTTTGGAGAACCACTGGTCTAGAATAATAACAATGCTGAATTTATATATTTGTGTTTATTCTTATCAGATCCATCAAGTCTGTAAAGATAGATGTAACAGTTAGGTTAAGTCAAGGTTCAGGGAAGGTAATACCTGTTCCAGGTAAGATGATTACATGTTAGGCCTCGTGGCTGCCTTCCCAGCCCAGCCAACACCTTAGGTTTTTCATACTGAAGACAGCACATGGTTGCCCATCTTGAGCAGGACAAGGGGCCGGGGAGATGGCTCAGTAGAATAAGCAATTACCTGGCAAGTGCAAGGGCCTGAGCTAAATCCCCAGTTCCACAAAAAAAAAAAAAAAAAAAAAAAAGGATTAAGACATTGAGCAGGACAGACTATGTTTATAGGTATGGCTAGAGGTCAACTAGGACAAAGAATTTGAATATAAGATCCAAGTCAACTTTTAGCTTTGAAAGGTAAACTTTTTGTATCAGGAATTGAACTCAGCACCTTGTGTTTGCCAGGCAGGCATTTGTGCCACTGAACTAGCTCCCTGGCCCCACGTTTCCACTTTGTATGGACATGTTCCTTTGCACACACCAAGGCCCTGTGGCCAGAGTGAATTGAATGCATTTGAGCAACTTAAAGGCCATAGTTACCAAGGTATTTTGGGAGATGAGCAGATGAGTGAGAAGTAGATTCTAGACCTCAGATCCTGTGAGGCTTTGTGGGGCATGAGAAGCATGGGATCTCTGTCAGTGGTGTGCTATGACTGATTCATGTCAGCTTGCAAGAGTAGATTGTTCAATTATCAGGAATTTTTAGGGTGGTTGATGTTACCAACACGGCTGCTGGTCCTCCAGAAGTTGGGCACAGTGGAAGTATTTCCACCACAGACATCAGTGGACATTACAAGTCAGAACCCTTTTTTCCTCCACAGACCCATTTGTAAAGCATTTGCTAACCTACCACTGGTCTCTGTCCTGTGCAGAGAAAAGCAAATTAGTTGCAAACAGGGGCAAAGTTCCCCTAGAGACGAGAGGGCTTGGGGGTCTCCAAGTCCTTGCAGTTATATGCCCCATCACCAGCTGCTACAACTCCCTCTACCCCTACAAGCCGGCCTCTGCCCATCTTCTCCCTCAGCCAAGAACCAGAGGTGCCAATCTGCTCACCTTTCTCTCACCTCCCCATCACAGAGTTTGCTTCTCCTCCATATGACTCTCCTTAATCCTCTCCTTGTCTTGAATATCAAATGAAGAGCACCAAATTAGCTGTTTTTCAAGCTTGCAAAATGTAGATACAGCATAATGAACGTTCTGGGCTGCTTGTAAATTACCTCGTATAAACTCCTTCGCATCGCCCGCCTCCCCATCTTTCTCCATGTGTGTGTGGGTAAACACAATTTTTTATCTCTCTAATTATATAAAGTTAGGAGAAGAAGGGACACAGAATAATATTAGCATTTCCCAGAAGGAATAAATAAACCATGAGGATACTGCCACTCCTTGCAATGCCTTTCCGGTGGACCTACAGCTGTATTTGCCCTTTAATGAACACTAAACAGTGCTTTGCTTCTGCAGATGGATAGACTCATGTTTGGTACAGAAGGGCAGATGGAATGCATCAAAGTTCTAAGTGTCTCTGCTATCAGCTCACTCCTGACCTTGATTCTAGCCCTAAACAACCATTTATTAAGCACCTGCTACATACCAGGAACTATCTTTTAGAAATGGTTTAGGGTGATGGAAAAACGGAGCAGTGGGCTGGTCAGATAGCTCAGCAGACTAAAGTGCCTGTTTATGCAGGCACAGGGACAAAGGTTCAATCCCTGGCATGCCGTATTGGCCATGCTCCCATAGCACGCAGAGAAGGTGATTGAGACTGGGCACACACCTGTAATCCCAGTGTTTGGGAGGCTGAAAACAAGAGGATCACTATGAGTCTAATCTGTGTAGTGAGACCTTGTAGACCCTGTAGTAAATATGTAAAAAAAAATTAATTAAAGAAAAATAAAGGAAAAAACACAGAGTTCTCATGCACTCTCTCCCCATTGTCTGTGTACTGTATCCCTTCTAATTAACACCTTGCATTAGGGCAGTACCTTTGTTGCAGCTGATAAATCAGTATTGAACCATTATTATTACCTAAAGTTTACCTCAAGGTTCACTTTTACATTGTATAATCCTGTAGCATGTGGCATATGCATAATTGCATGTCTACCATTATCATATTATGAGAAATAACTCTACTTCTCTAAAAATCCCCTGTGGTCAACCCACTCAACCCTCCTGCCTCCTTCCTCCTCCAAGCCCCTGACGTCCAGTGATTTTCTGTCTACTATTGCCATTGGTTTTCCTTTTCTAAGAGGTCATGTCATTGAAAGCACACTGTGTGCAGCCTTTCTAGATTGGCTTCTTTCACTCAGAAACACACATTTAAATTTCCTCTGTGTTTTCTGTGGAATGATCACTCACTATTTTCATCACTGAATAATATTCCATTATGATTATATCGCAATCATATTTATCCATTTCCCCATTGAAAATCATCTTGGTTATCTCCAGGTGTTTGGCAATTATGAGCAAACATAAACATGCATGCACAGATTTTTAATGTGGACTGAAGTTTATAGATCGTTCCAGTAAACATCAGAGAGTCTAACTACTGTATGGCATGGTAAAAGTAGTTTTGTGAGACCCCACCAAACTGTCATTCATGGGGACTGTGCCACTTACATTCCCACCAGTAATCAGTGAAGCTTCTTGGTATGCCACGTGCTGTCCAGCATTTGCTGCTGTCGGCGTTTTGGATTTGGGCCCTGCCAGTGTGTCTGCGGGGATATCCCGCCCTTCTTTAAGTTTGCAATTCCGCAGCAAACATCGCATATTGAGCATCTTTTCATCTGAGTATTTGTCTTCTGTATATCTCTTTTGGCCAAATATCTACTCAGAATGGATATAGTTGGGCTATTTGTTTTCTTATTGACACGTTTCAGTGTTCTTCTGCATATTTTGGGTACACATTCTTTATCAGACTGGGTTTAGCAGACAGTCTCTGCCACTCTGCTGCTTGGCCTACATTGTCTCATCCAATTTCTCCCACCATTCTGGGAGCTAGGTACTCTTGGTTCATTTTGCTAAGAGAGATATCAGCTGAATGGCTACATGGTGGAGCTAAAATCTACTCCCAAGTCTGACCCACTGCTTACATGGCACTTTTAAAGTATATGTCTCTTGCCAGAGATCAGCCCAGAGAGAAATGAATTTTGTTCATTTTGTACTAAAATACCTTTCTGTGGGCTCAGAAAAGAAACAGCCTCTGGATGCCCTCCAGAGCCCCGCCTGCACTCTACTCACACGGCCCCAACGTGGACGGCAGGAGCCCTGCACCCTCAGCCAGCCTCCTTGGCCCTCCCTCCCACTCAGGGTCCCAGGACAGAGAATTCTCTGTGTCTTCTCTGATGTGCTTGCTACACCCATGCTTCTACCTTCACTTTTGATGTTCTTCCTCATTCAAAGTCTTCCTCATTGCCAGCAGAGCAGCCCTCACGTACTTTTTTTTTTTCTTTGTTTGTTTTCTAAAGAGAATAAAAAACAGTGAAAGAAATTTTAAACAATACAGAATTCCACTAAACAGAATTATAGGAATTCAGCAATGATTGTTATACTGCATATTGTTGCCTTCAGTTAGTTTGCTTACATTACCAGACAAACATGCAACCTTGCAAGCTTGGTCAAAAAGAAAAGAAAAAGAAATTAAGCATTAACTGCTCCTTTCACTAGACAGCGGAAATCAGTAGTACAGTTATCCAAGCTATCCTGTGCATATACAAATATACCTTTTTCCCTTCCTTCTTTATTTTTTTCTCTTTTCTCTCATCCAGTTGTTTCTTCTCTTTAAGTAGTTCCTTTCCCTTTCACAGTGTCTACTGTATCTTTCAGATTTCATTTACTCTTTCAGGTTCTTACAGGAAGAGGACAATATTAATACTTCATCTACTTTTTATCTTTCATTCACATAACACTACAGGAAGCTCTCTCTCACTTTCTAGTCCTTGAAGTTTCCTTCTTTATATTTCTCACCTCATGTCCCATCCCCACCCACTAAATTGACAAACTCCTTGAGCTTGAGACTTATGTTGGGTAATACTGTATTTCCTTCAACAAGCCTGGTACATTGTAGGTACCAGTAAGTGTGTTCTTAATAAATGGGTGAAGAGGAGATACTGGTGAACACCATCACCCCTACCATCTGTAAGTATATTTATGCAGAAGAAATAAATGTCTCTCTTGTTTCATCATATATATATATATATGTCTTTTCAGCATTTTAAACCAAAGTTTCTGTTTCCTGTGGTATGGACCCTAGGGTCAGGCATAACTCAAGTAAAGGAGATTTTAAGTTGATAAGTCATTAGTGAGACCCCTGAATGAAAATATAATATGCATTTTCTCTTTTTAAAAGCTGACAGTTTCTATAACAACTGGTAACAAGGCTTAAATCAGTTCCCAGGCCTTTTTTGAGTCCCAGATGCTGGGTGCCCTTTCCCCTGGCTAGAATCCTGAGGCTCTGGGGATGGACCTTTCACAGACCCCCGCAGCAATGGGTGTGAGACAACTGATCCCCATGAGCCAAGCACTGCAGCTTACAGAGCAGAGGTTCAGGTCACGTGGACTGAGAGAGAGCCTTTGGCACTTAGGAACTTACTTCTCCTCTCTGGGCTCCAGTTTCTTTGTTGGTGAAAGGGAAGGTATCATAGTAGCACATATTCTGGTATTATAAAAGTCATGCAGCTGTTTTGAGTAATAAGTGATTGAGATATTTATAGTCTCTGGTACTTACAGTGAACTCAGTAAATCTTCACTTCAGATTCCTTCCCCATCTCACACTCAACTTCCTCACCCACCCAAATGTAGCTCTCAGAGTTCTACTAATTGCTTCCACTGAAATGTGGTGAGTACGCAAAGTGGGATCCAGTGTAACCCACTGCTTAGTGCAGTGTCTGCTACATTGCAGATGTACTATGGATACGGGATGGTACCCTCTACCATTCCTGGCCATTCGTCCTCATTGAACCCGACACACCCCGCCCCTGTATGGAGGGCACTGACCTCTGCTGTCAGTATTCCCCAGGCCCTTCTTGCTTGGACCCCCGCTGGGTTTGACTGATGCCATGCACCAATGAGCTCACACTGAGAAGGAGAAAGAATGCTTCCCCTTACGTCCCAGTCAGCTTTTTAGCAGCACGAAACCTCCTTACGTTCCACCCCCACTGGAGAAGCATAAGGGGCCCCAGCTCCAGAAGGTGGCCCCCACACCCAAGCTCTGGGAATCCCACTTCCTCCCTCTATCCGTGCATCCCTAGGGAAGGCAAGGTCTCCTTGCGTCTTCTCCTAAGCTATGTTTTTCTCTCATCTGGCTTCTCAAGTCTGCCATCAACCATACCACTTCTCTGTAAAAAATTCCCTTCCTAGGTATAGTTATGACGGTTTCCAACATGCAATTTGGACCCCACTCAGAAAGCATCTAAGCTCAACAGTTAAGAGGACTTCTTTCTTCCACATTCCACCATTTGTTGGGTGTTTAGCCAGTCAGTTCTCATGAGCCTGCATTTCCTTATTTGTAACAAAAACTAACCAAATCTATCCTGCTACCCTCACTAGATCATTGTCAGGATCCCACAGACATTCATCAAATATTTACTGAGTACCTGCCACCCATTAGGGACTTTTGGAGGTGCAGGGTAGGAAGCAGGCAATAAGAATAAGGTCCCTGCCTGCAAGAGTTTCACTTGGTAGCAATAAATGATCTTTAGAAACCCCAGAGCACCATGTAAGTTTACCAGGATAAACTGGCTTGACCTCCTTCACCCTTGAGAGCCCTTAGGGACACCTGGAGCTCTCCAGCTTATTTGCTACACCTGCCATGGAATAAGATGGACTGGCTGGTGCGTGCAGTGATTGTACATTAGCATTGCATGATGATCTGAGTATCAATCTCAGGACCTCCTCCCCACCAGATCCAGTCAGGATCTTCCATGTGTACCAGCTGACTAGTGTATCGGAGCTTACTCTAATTAATTGTAAAGGATTATCCTGATTTATTCTATGACTTTTATTTGGTGTATTTGAAATAAACATGCTATTGATTAAACACCGTAAGTCTTGTTTATTCCTGGATTGTGTTTGAAGAGGTATCCTCAGAAACACAATTTTTAGTTATTGATAATCTCTTTTATACTAACTTAGCCTCACTTTAATGATAGTATTGATAGCAATATATGGCTGACAATCTATCTATAATAGTACTCCAAGAGATGAAAGAAAAGCAGATGCAGAAAACAGATAAGCTTACTGTTTTTAAGCAAGCAGGAAAATGGAGCATATTAATTCAGACTCAATACTTTCATGTCCTGGGTATATTTATATGGTCTCTCTTGTATTGTTCTGTGAAGCAGATATTTTCAGCCTCGTGTTAATAATGAAATCACTGAGAGTTATGGAGGAGGTGACTCAGTTAAGTAATAAGAAAATCAGCTTGAAAAGGGAAGGGGAAGGGGAAGAGAGCAAAGTTCTTTCTGGTCCTTTTTAAGGCCGGTAAGCTCCCTGAACCTCAGCTTCCACATCTGTACATAGGAGTCATAACAGAGGCCCTGCTGGGGGTTGAATGGAAGAATGGCATGGTGCCTGGTAGGCCATAGCTTTGCTAAAAGAAGAGATTTCTGGTTTCTCCCCCAGATCGCTCTTATTTACCATCCCTTGCTTTCTGTTCTCTCTGTAGATGACCATTCCAGGGTGAGGCTGCTGGTGCTGGATGGAGACCCACACTCAGACTATATCAACGCCAACTACATTGATGTGAGCATCTTGATGGGGCTGGGCAGTTAAGTCCTGGGGCTGGCTGTGCAGGCTCAAGATCTGTGACTGTCCCCAACTGTTCCCCAGAAGGTGACCCTTGCAGAACATGTTCAGACCATCCTAACACCTTCCTGATTTGCATGACCCAAGTTGCTCATCTACCTAAGGCTACATCCACTTGCAAGCAGGCTGCAGGAGCTGCTCTGTGGAATTCCAGGACAACTTCTGGTCTTACTTATTCACCCCATCTGTTTATTTGTTTAGACGTCTGCATTTTGTATTCATTCGCTCATTTGAAGGCGCAGCCATTAATGCAACCAAAACTTTTAAATGACAACAGCTTGATAGATATTTTGGGAACCATAAGGCAGGCACTCCCATGACTTCCATCCTAAGACCTCAAAAGAGAGCTAAACCATGCACATCCGTAGTTTCAGGGAAAGCTAGAAAGTGGCTAAGTGTTACCAGTTCAGATGAAATGTTTCAGGGATTCAGAAGTAGGAAAAAACATCATTTCTTCCAATTAGGGATACAAAATGTGATGTGAGGTGAAGCTTCAAGCACAAGTAGAATCTGAAATCACAGAGGGGGCCTCTAGTTGAACAAAACAGTACAAACTAATATGGAATGGTTGGTAAGGAAGGAATTAGCAGCTCTGTGAGAGGGGTGGAGAATGTGTGATGGGAACAATGGAAAACTCCATTGGTACTAGATTATTAGGGCTCAGATGGCCAAATTTAGGGAATCAGAAAGTCTTTGATCAAGGAACAAAGGAAGTGATTAGTTGAGACTTCAGTTGTAGGATGATTTACTTGCTGTCAAGGAAAAGAGATCAGAGCAAGGAGATTCTGGAAATTAGACCACCAACAAGGAAGGAGTTCATTTCAGTATCCCAGAGATTACTGAGGAAGGTGGGGAGGAGGTCCTGAGATTGATACCCAATGAGAGTTTGCCAAACTTGAGTGTGGCTACACTCAGATGGACATCCCATCATGACTGACTCAAGCCAGGCTTCTCTGGCTAGAGCCTAAGGGTCTTGAAGAATGGCTTGGAGATTGACATTGGCTTCTCAGATGTATTTATTGACAAGCTATCAGTGATATACACTGCAGATTCCCTCATAATCTAGATTGGAGTACCTGATTCATTAATTTAACAAATATTTATTGAGCTTTGCCAGGTCCTTTTTGCCTCATATCTCCTTCTTGTCATTCTCTGATTCACTTTGCATAGCAAGTAGGAGGATTTGTGTGCATATGAGCACATGTGTGGTATACAGGGAGGGAGGGACCTGACTCCCTCAATGAGAGGCACAGGTAGAAGCTCAGGGGACAACAGGAAGAAAGAAGCCAGCACACTCCTCCTCCTCTGTCTCTTCTGTGGGTAGTGTCTTCAGCTGTGGCTGTACCACAGCTGCAGCTCCAGCCTCCCTCACTCAGGCCCACTGTGGTCACACCTCTGTTGGCCCTTGGCCGAAAGCTCCAAATCCTGAACCCTAATAACTTCTCTGTCGCCCACTGCTGCCCCCAAGCTCTGAAGACTGTCTTTGCTTCCTGCTGTTGCTAACCCTGAGGTTGCTCCATTCTTCCATTTGTCATCTTGTCTTCTCCTTTATCGGGGTGGCCAAGTCTCCATGCTAAGTTCCTCTGTCTGAAACACCTGGAGTGTTTTCTATTTCCCTGCTGGACCTTGACTAATAAAGAACCTATCGTGTGGCCAACATCCACTTAGACTGGATCTTCACCAGAGATAAAAAGGGACAATCTCTGTCATCATTGTCATCATGGCTTTTCTAGGACAGTTCACAAGGTGGCGATTAATTTTGAGTAGCATGTCTCCAGCCAGCCTAGTGATGTAAACATGATCTCTCTCTCATGATTCTATTATTTATTTCACCAATACCAAGCTTACCCTCTATGGTGTAGTAGAAATATTAATCTTTCGCATCAGGTTCTCTGACTTAAACAGTTCTCAGTCTGGTAAGGGAGTCAGACAATAGAGCCTCAGGGAGCAGGAGCTGTGTGTGCGGAGTGGCCAGTGAAGGTCACCTAGAGGAAGTAGCACTGCAGTCCTGAAAGTAGACAAAGAGACAGGAAGAACAGCTTAGAGTTTTCGAAGAATTGTTGATCCTCTCTCATGCACCAACATAATCTTAACTAGTTCCTCAAGATCATCAGGAAAGGGCCATCTCTGCCTGCTTCCACAGAAAAACATGGCTCTTAAGGTGAGGTGAAATGTCCAGGGTGATACTACCAGCATGTGATGGAGAGAGGGCAGGAATTTGAACCAGGAGTGTCCCCAACTATGTCTTGCTATACTAAGTAGTGACAATAACAGTGACTCCTAATATGTCACTCCAGAGCCCTATGATGGATGCTTTAAGTATGTCCACTTATCAGGACTTCTCTTCAACACGGATCTCAGCACTTCCATTTTCAAAGTGAGGTTGAAAGAGATTCCAGAGCTTGTGCAAGGCACACAGCAAGGTCAGTGGCAGAACCAGGATAAATGTCACACCAGAATGACTCCCCACCCAGCACCTTTTCTCATTCTCTCTGCCCACTTGTACTGGTCAGCACATGTTGATCAGGCACATGTCCAGGTTGAAGTGGTTCCTTCCTTTTCTCTGTACCTTGTCCATGGCTGGGTTTGGATGCCTCAATCCTCATGGGCCACTGCCTGCACAGAATCTTCCACGCCTGAATTACTGTATCTGTCTGGCATTTATCATCTGACAGTTGAGTGAGTGTCTGATGGTGGTCAGAACCAAGAAATGCTAGTGTTGTAAGATTAAGATTACCACCAAAGGTCATAAAGCTGGATAGCCATCCTCTGCCTTGCTAGAACAACCCACAAACCTTTTCCTCTTCTGGTAAAACCCAAAGTGTTCAAACGGCCAAAGAGGCACTGCCACATGCTATCTTAAAATGCAATGCTGGATACAGTGGGAAGAGGTTTTGGTGTCTCTCAGGACCAAGTACCAACAAGACTAAAGTCATGAATTCAGTGCCTGCTCTGTCTGCTGAACTCAGGCCTTTCTGGTCACTAGCTTTTTGATTGTGCTTGTTCACTTATTTTGAGACCTATAAAATGGAATAATAGTACCAGCCCAAATGTATGTGATAACTAATGTACAGTGTCCATTGGGGTCAAAAAGGAAATGGGTTCATTCAAAATGAGCAATGGAGGAAAGATTAATAAGCATGTGAGCAAGACTGAATGAAACCAGCAGGGCAGGGTGTTGGCCCTCGATCTGGTAGTGATAGAGAGTAGCTCTATACAGTCCTAGGTCTGAATAAGGGACAAGAGGATCTGTAAGGGGAGGACTGTCAGACAGGCTATGACCCTTCATAGAGAAACAAAGGGAGCCCATGCTGATCTGGCATGCAAGGACCTAGGACATTAGCCTCAACCTCCTGCTGAGCTCTGTACATCGGCTCCCACTCTGGTGGCTAAATGCATCTCAAAACAGGAGGCCAGTTGGGGCCCATGGTGCTGTTCCTACAGTCAGCCTTTCATAGCACAGAGCAGAATGGGAAGAAAAGGGAGGGAAAACAAAGGCCCTGGAGGGACCACTGGGGGCCCACCAGTGCCTGCTTGCACAGAGTTATCACTGTGGGTCATAAAGTAAAGGAATCACATTAATTGTGAGTATGATGTATGCTAGAGCAAAGTTAAATTCTTGGAGTCTCCATGGGGAGACACACACACATATTCTCTCTCTCCTGGTGTTCACTTCTTCCTCTTGGTCTGCACCTCAGCCAGAATCCCTCCTGGTTCTCCAAACAGCTAACTGCTCATGCTAGAATCATTTTTTCTCAAGTAGATCTTGGTGATTCATTAAAATGACTCCATGTAGGTAATGAGCTGGATGAGGCCAGTCCCGTCTGGAGTTCTGTAGGCTATGGCCCAAACTATCCCACTGTTGGGTTTGTTTGCACACCCTAAAATGTATTGGCCACTTGAATCTGTTATAAATTGCCAGCCTAGAAATAAATACGGTATCTGGGTCCACAGTAAGTAACAGATGCAGGAGTGCAGAGTGAGATGAATGCGTTTTGGATGCAAACCTCTCTCCCATTGCTCACAGACAGATGGAGGCAGGCCCAGTGCTGGTTTCAGTTGATCTGCATGCTGTGTAGGTGGGACTTAAATGAACTCAAAGTTCCTTTAAGGTTAGGAAGTTTTCTGTACTAGCTCTTGGCAAAATCCCCCGAGAAGCCCAATTGAGCAGCACATTTCCTTTTATCTCCTCTGCTAAGGAGTCTCATGGTTTAAATGTTTCTCCTTTGGGGACTGTGTGGGTTTTTTGGAGGCCAGGGAGGGTCTCTTTACTCAATGCAGTATGGGGACAGGCACACAGTATGCATGCATTCACTATGTTTTTGTCATAGCCAATGGGCCAGGCCAACTTCTTGGTACTGGGGACACAGCTATGAGCAAGCTGGGAACAATTCTGCTCTGGCGGAGCTCCCATTCAGCTGGGGAAGACAGACGACAAGCTTGTAAATAAAGAATAGTGTGCTGTCTGGTGGTGAGTGCTCTCAAGAAAAGTGAGCTGGTGGATGTGGAAAGCTGACAGCGTGATCACCGAAGGGCTGTCGGGGGCAGTGACTGACAATGGAACAGAAGGCTGGAGGAAGCAAGGAAGAAAGCCATTCCATTATCTGGGGACATGCATGGCAGGCATGGGGAATGACCAACGAGAACGCCTCTGGACAGAATCAAGACTGCTGATCCTCAAGAGCAATGCGCAAGTGCGAAAGGAGGACAGTGGTAGGAAGACTAATCACACCGCTGAGGGATGAAATGGGAATTACAGGCAATTGAAGGGCCCAAGAAGGGCTTAGTTAAGAAGCTGCCTGAGCCACCACCTCTTTAGAGAACACTCTTCTGGCCTCAACACCAGAGTCAGTCCCATGTGTGCTCCACAGAACTCACGTCTTCCCCTTGGAGGATCTTCTCCCAGTTTGTTGCTGTCTGCAAGCCACCCCAAACAGGAGTCGTCTTATGTGCTTTTGTATTTCTAGTGTCTTGCATGTAATAGTAGGTGCTACACTAATGCCTGTTGATTCAATGTTCAATGACTGAGTAAACATGTGAAAAACACACAATTGTGAATCTAACTCATTTGACTCCACAACTGAAATATGAATGTTTTGCTCAGAATTTCATCCTGCTGACTTACTTAGGCATGTTTTAATCTTTCAGATCAATTTCTCCAGGGTCTTTTGGATGTTTTCACTCATGCTTTAAGGAAGTATCCCAACCTCACCTCAAAAATATGTAGATGTGTGTATTTCTCCAACTCACCTTTGATAAAAACTGTACCCTGCTCTGTGTGGCATGACCCCTGACCCGAGTGCAGAGAAGTACAAAAAGGCCCATTATAGCAGATACTGTCATGTTTGCTTGACATATATGCTCCCCTACAAAGGAGTTACCTCTGCATCACAAAGGAGCCTACAGTGAAGTGCAGCATAGCAAGGGTGGAACACAAGGTACCTGGCAGTGTGGGAGGGGACAGAGAAGGACAAATAGAAGTGAGGCTAGAGAGGTTGCCGATGTTTAGCTCCAAGCCAAGATATGTGGGCTTTACCATGAAGCAATGGGGAGCCACTGCAGGCAATAGCACATTCAGATGTGTGATTGGAAGTTCAGTGGTGCAGGCACCAAATGGTCTGTGTAAGCTAGACTGGGGGGCATAAGGCCAGTAGGAGGTTGGTTCTGTGGCCCGGGAGGGCTGAGAATATGTGACGATATTGGTGACAGACTTGAGAAACCATATTGTGCTGGGATCTAGGATGTTTCTCCTCCCATTCAGAAAACCCCTGAGTCTAATTCTTTTGGTCAACCTGCCCAGCCCTGTCCATCTTGATTTAGAGGAACACATGAGCACATGTCTTTTTACCTCTCATGCCTCAAAGAAGGACTCAGTTCTTCCACTAGTGAAAAGAAGCGTTTGACGTTCCAGTGCCCCCTACAAGTCTAATGGGCACTTTTAGTCATGCCAGCCTCACACTGAATGTTTCCCAATAAATAGCAAAGACAGATCTGTTAAATCATGGACTAGTGTCTGGTCTATGGTAATAGTCATAGGTCAACCGTCATTTCATCCGAATGACAACACTATGATTTAAACATTCTTAACCCCAATTTATAGGGGGGAAAGCCTAAAACAAACAAAGGCTAAATAACTTAGCCTAACTATACAGGCTAGGAGGGGCAGAGCCAGTATTCATACCCACACTACTGAGTTGGCTCACAGTAAAACTCAACCCTGCTATAGTGCTTGGCTGCTTTATTACAGCACGCTTATTTGGCTTTTGTTTTATGTATCACACTGTGCTAGGTTCTGTGGGAAATTTTTTTTTAACTTAGGAGGCAGTTAAGGGGGCTTACTAAGCAGATGAGACCATTCAGGTAAAGAATTTAGGTGGAATTACTGAGGGCTCTATGTTAATCTCATAGTTTGGGTCATGACATTGGTCTTGAGTTGGTGTTAACAGGCAACTCCAGAGTATGACTAGCAAGTGGAAAGTACACAGCAAATGTTTATTAAGCAAATGGCAAATTAAGGTGGATAAATGTATAAAGGATTGATAAACTGGTCTTTGAATTAGAAACGGATCCAGAACTTTAGAGATCTACCTCTGTTGAACCAAAAGATGGTAATTCTGGCATATCTCCTAAAGAAGGAGGACTTGTGGCAGATCATTTGCTGTGTTATGGTTTGTGCCTAGATGTCCCCTCAAAGCCTCAGTCATGGGGAACAAGCTTTTCAGAGGTGGCTGAACCTAGAGTTTGTAATTGATTCATGGTCTAGTGTTTGTGGGTAGTCTGCATATAATACCAGGGACAGAAGGGCTTTTCTGCCTCACTCCCTCTTATTGCTTTTGCTGTCTTCTACCACTATGAACTGTTGCCCTTCTGCCATGTGCCACCCTGCTTGTGTGCCAGCGATTATGGACTAAAACCACCACAAACTGTGAGCTAAATAAACTTTTTTCCCTTAAATTGGATGTCAGTATTTTGTCTCAGCAATGAGAAAAGTAACTAAGATATTACCTCATAGGACAGAGAAGCTATTTAGCAATGTTGAAGACCAAAACTCAAAGTTCTACTCCATAGGAAGTGCTCCCTCTCTGTAACAAGGAAGGGAACTTGACATGTATGTCACATCCGTGTAGTAAAACAGAGTCACTCTCAATCTCTTTCCTGATGATTAAGGTTGTAGAGCACTAGGGCAAGCCACATCAGAGTCCAGAAAGCTCATGAGAGCACTCTGAAATGTACAGGGAAATCAGCAGGTGCTCTTTGAATCCGCAGTCACCTCATGGGTCTCCAACTTCACACTTCCACAAGGTCCTTTCTGCACTCAGAACTTTAATTACAAGCCTGAGCATGTTGGCAGTGAAAAGCAATGTGGCATCTTTCCCAGTTTTCATTTTCTAATTGTTACAAATGCAGAGTCAACAATGGAATTGTTTTCTTCTGTTTTCTCCTCTAGGTTCCCCACAGGGTCTTGTACATTGTTGTGCATAGAATCATGATTCAGGAAAGACATTTTGATGGTTGATGTGCTTCATAAGCTTGAAAACTCCTCTTGCCTCTCTTTTTGGGTACATAGGACAAAAATGATGCCTACCCAGTTTCTGCTTCCAGTACTTCTGGCTTCAAGGAAAGTCTGTGTGGATACCTCACAGGGAACTATAATAGCAACTAACATTTAGTGACTTGCTAAGTGTTTTCTATGCATCACTGTACTTGATCTTTGTCATTTCTCTTGGAATAGCTATAACAATTCCCTGTTTGGCCTATGAGCAAACCAACCTGGGAGAAAAATATTTATTAATCTTGTATTGTTGACAACCTTTGATTGGAGACGCTCACTGTGCTTTCCTCCTGTTATCCAGGGGTACCATCGACCACGACACTACATTGCAACCCAAGGTAAGTGCTCTGCCAATCTGATGTTTCTGAAAGACCTCAAGGGTTCCTGGGAAGACAGACTTCTGGGAAATTATGCAAAGCTTGTTGTCACCTCCACTTCCTGTCATCCAACACCCCCTTTCCGCTAATGGACCTAAGGCCTTTCTCTAGAGGAGAGGAATTAGCTTCCACTGACAAAGACACCAGATAAAGACAGGGTTGGAAAGGCTCTAGAGTTTGCTGAGAAGGAAAATGTTGACAAGTTTAGCTGTAGGAATCATTACTAGGAAATGGTCGGGGGGGGGGACTGAGCAGAATATATCAAGAGTGCCATTGTTCAGCAGGTTCTACTAGACAGAGCTGGATCTGAAAGTTCCTTACTTCCTGGGGCAGCCAGCTGCCTTAGGAAGCAACACAGCAGTATGTTATAAGAAGGCTTAAGCTGGCTGCACCTTTCAAATCCCTCTGGAAAGAAAGCCCACAGATAGATTAGATAGATAGATAGATAGATAGATAGATAGATAGATAGATAGATAGATAGATAGATAGATAGATATAGAGATAGACTGTTATAAAAACACTCATCAGTGTTGTCTATAGTAGGAAATGGGTGAAATACCTTAAATGCAGGTTGATTAAATAAAGTATGGCACTACACGTTATAGAAAATTCTACAGCTATGAAAAAAATGATATGCTTGTAAGAATTTTAACATCAAAAATGTTTATAATAAATACGATGCTTATTATAGTAACATATATACATACCTAAACGCAGAAAATAATATTCAAACTTTTATATTAAATACATGTATTCCTTTTGTACTTTTAAAAATGATGAAGACCCAGGACATTGAAAAAATGCATTCCAGACATTTTCTTTGACTTGTCAGATCCAAGGCTGGCCAAATAGCTCAGTGGATTAAAGTGCCTGCTTAGGCAGATTCAGTGGCTGGTTCGATCCCCAGCCTGCCATGCCAACCCCGCCCACAGGGTGCACTGAGACAGGGATTGAGACTGGGTGTGGTAGCGCACACTTATAATCCCAGCTCTTGGGAGACTGAACACAGGAAAATCACTGCAAGTCCAAGAGTCCGATCTACATAGTAAGACCCTGTAGACCCTGTATTAAAATATTTTTTAAAATTGTCAAATCCTATTCCTACTTTTGTTTCCTTGCTTTTGTTTTCCACCCCTTCATTCTTGTTCAAGCCTCAATCAAGCTCAAAATCAGGGCCTCCCGTTTTTGCTACCAACAGCTCTACCCTCCGCCACCCCAGTTTCCTTCCTGCCTCTCGTTGAGATCCTTGAACTCAGTCTTTGAAAATTACTTTTGATGCAGCCCCACATATGGTCCAGATAGGGTAAATGGGTGAGAGGAAAGTGGGGCTGGGGCACTCACTGGGGTGAGACCAGCAGGAGGGTGCTGAAGAGCATGAGAGTTTGGGCTGAGGCTTCCCTGCCTCATTGCCTGGCCTGGCCCCATCAGGTTCACAAATTTCCAGCCCTAGCTTCTGCTGCTGGGTGTTCTGGTGAGGACTCCATGACCTCACTCTTGCTCACCTATGGGGAGTCTTTGCTGAACAGCTGAGAGGGGCATGCCTCTTAGCTGCTACCCTGCCCTCACACTCTTTAACACCTTCTCTGTTGGCAGGTCCAATGCAGGAGACAGTAAAGGACTTTTGGAGAATGATCTGGCAGGAGAACTCAGCCAGCATTGTCATGGTCACAAACCTCGTGGAAGTGGGCAGGGTAAGCCTCTCCTGCTGTCCCTTGGTTCACTGCCAAGGTGTGCTACAGCACCTCTGTACCTGCAGCTGTACCCAGTGCTTCCTGTTCCACACAGGGACCTCCAGAAGCCTTGGGGAAGATAGCATCCTTTCTGTTTCACATTCAAACAGTTTCCTTTCCTTCAAGTCCTACATCCTTCCCTCCTTCACTCTCTGTTAATAACGTCATCTCATATATTTTGAGGAAATTAAAGCCATCAGTTGTGAATGCCCTCATCCTTACATCCAAAAGCTCCAATCCTACTTGTATCCACAATCTTCTTGTTCTTCCCCCCTTTTGTCAGGTTTAACCATAAGAACTGGCTGTTTTTGTTGACCCCTCAAATGGCTGAATAGCAGCTGTTTCCTATGGCTATGCTCAGTACCACAGAAGCCAAGACTGCCCTTTCAGAGACAAGCCTAGTGCCTTAAGCCTAATTCTGCTCAATAATTTTCTCCTTTCCCCCATCTCACTTGAAAACTAAGTCTCTTTCTCATTGCTAGATTTTTCCCCTCAGCATGCTCAGCCCTTTCCACTTTGAAAAGATAAAATAGACAAAAATTATCCTATCTCCACTTTGCTGTTGAACTTTACAGCACAGATTAAGGCTCTGTTTCTTCACTGTGTTCTCTTCTACCCACTCTGATGCAGCTACTCTCTCCACCCCCCCAGCAGTGGTATTCATCAGTATCACTCACATCCTTCATGTTAACAAGTCAAGTGGCCACTTCTCTCTTACCATACCACCTCTCCGCAGCATCTGACCCTTTGTACCTGCCCCTTCTCCCCTGGCCCTCAATCCTTGACATTCTTCAAGGTTCAGGCCTCAATCTCCCTGTCTGCTCTAGCTGTCTCTTTCTCCTAGACCATCCTTAACTAGGCTTAGAAAAAGCACCTCCATTTCCAGTTTGCTTTTGACTCCTCTGTTAATTGTGGCATTTTTGTGAATGAGCTCCTGAGTTTAAGGGAAGGTGTACAAACACCAGGATTCAAAGTTTCTTTGTGTATCATATAAATTAACTGAAGAGTGGGCAGGTAAGTTCATCTTAGAAAGAACCAAATGAAATGTCCTGGTCATAGTCATGGGAAAAGGGAATCCTGGCTGTCATGATTCAACCTAAGGGTGTGGATGTCTCATGTCTTAATGGGGATTTAGGGCCAAGTGAGATTTTATCCATAAACTCATCAATATCTAGTCAATTTCTCAGTTTTATAGATGAGGACCAACCCCAAAGGGTGGAATAATGACCCTGAAGTCACTCAGACAAATCCTGAGTGTGAAATCTGAGTCTTGGCTTTCAATCTGGTGCTCATGATCCTTACGCTTAGGTTGTACCTGGGAAGTCAGGCCCAGGTTGCAGCTACTATGGGCAAAAAGGCCATCCAAGAATTTGAGAATTCAAGGCAAAACCTAGCCTGACCTACAGTAAGTCATGCATTAGAAATAGATTCTTTTCATGGTAAACACTAAATCCAGATTGGATTTGGGAAGGACAGCAGTCTCTTAGTAGAACTCTTGCTATTGTCCCTGTATTTTCCAGACACTTAATGTGCATTAACTTTATCCCACAACAATTGTACAAGGCAAAGTTTCTGGTTGTTATTCAGATGGCCTGGGTTCACATCTTGGCTCCACCTCTCACCAGCTGTGGACTTTGGGAAATCTTTATGGCTTCCCTGTGTTTTAGATCCTCATCTGTAGAGTGGGAACAATAACACTATCTAAGATTATGATGATAAGTGATTAAAAATAGTATGTGTAAATTATTCACAGAACACTTAGTAAACCATATTAGGGTGAAGTAGGTGTTATCTATTATTATTAATGGAAAGCTAAGGCTCAGAGAGGTTTCAGCACTTTCTGAAGATGCTGAGTTTTACAACCAAGCAAGGAATGCATTTCCCCCAGAGTCTGTTGCACTATACCAGCGTTTCCCTAAGTGGGTTCCATGGGATGCTAGTCAGCAGCATGCTTAGTGAGAAGAGGGTTCCATGGTTAAATACGTTTGGGAAATGCTGTGTCCTCTGCCCTTTCTGAAGAATCCTGAAGCACATTAGCATTAGCACACTGGAGGAGCCAAGTAGTCTTGTAGTGAGGCAGCCTGTTTAACTTTGTTTAATCAGCATTTCCCAAACTCATTTGACCACAAAACCTTTCTTTGTTTGTTTTTTGTTTTCTTGTTTTTTGTTGTTTTTCTTTTTTTTTTACCTAACACCTATTAGCACCCAGCGGAACACACTGTGGGAAATGTCACGCTAGGCCGTGCGGCGTCCCCCGGAATGGTAATAATGCTTTTGTTCTTTTAAGGGGAAACCATGATCTCTTTTTCCTTTGTGGAATGTGACCTGTAGAGTCCCATGTGGGGATGCTTGTTCATGGCATCTGTACCCACTTCCAGGGCAGAGAACAGGTTTAGAATCTTCCCTTTGAGCCCAGCACTTTCATTCTTTCCCCAACCAAGAGCCTTTCTCCTTTCAGTTCCCAACTACCACCTCTTAATAATAACCCTCTCCTGACCATTTCTGCTTCCATCCCCTAGCTGTTTCCCACCTTGTATTCTTATCTTCGCTCAGCTCACTGCACTCAGCTGCTCCAGGCAGATATAGCAGATAGAGGACTTAGCCAAAATTAGAAAACTGGCCACATGACCTTGGACAAGGCACTGAACTTCCAAGCTTGAGTATTACTTTCATCTGCAAACTGGGAATAATACCCATCTATCTCACCTTGTTTGTTGCTCACTTTGGGTGATAATGCATTGGAAAAGGACAAGGAGCTTTGCAACCGAAGATAACCACTGGTATTTCTAATGACCCCAATGCCTCTAGGAGTGAGGTTGGCCCTGTGCAGTTTGCCAGTCCCCGGCCATCTGAGCTCCCCATGGACTGAAATGTCACTGAAGCTGTCCCTTGGGTTTATTTGAATGAGAAAACCAGATGAGGAGGCTGCTCACATTCGGCCCCCCCTCTCATACATCTTTGTCTCTGTCCTTCCTTGTCTCTCATTGGGCCACAGGTGAAGTGTGTGCGATACTGGCCAGATGACACAGAAGTCTATGGAGACATTAAAGTCACACTGATTGAAACAGAACCCTTAGCAGAATATGTCATTCGCACCTTCACAGTCCAGAAGGTAAGCTTCTCTTGGCTGTGGGCAGACTGTCCAGCAGACTGACCAGCCATTCAGACCATATAGAGACCAAGGATCTGATCTATGCTCAGCCTCATGCCTAGTTCCAGGAGGAGATTAATTAGTAGGTAAGACTTGAATAATTGCTATAAAAAGTCTAGGAAGGGGACAAGTGACATCCAAGACACAACCCAATGGAATAAAGACATTGCACAATAAAAGTCATGGAATAACATGCAAAGGATGAAGGCAAAGACCCATACAAAGATGGCATAGTTAGAAAGGGCCTGGGAGAAGGCACTGGGCTGAGAATGAAGGGTGAGAATGTTCCAGCCAAGGAAAGGATGGAAGGATTGCTATCCCTGGCAGATGCCAAGAAGTATGCAAAGGAAAAAACTCAACATATGTTACGCCTTTGGTTCTCAGGAAGGGGTTATTTGGTCCTTTAGAGGATACTTGTCAAAATCTAGAGATAGTTTTTGCTCATCATAACTTGTAAGGAGGTAGGCTTTTACTGGCATCTAGTGGCTGGAAGCCAGGAGTATGGACAAATAACCTGTAATACAGAGCAAAGCATAGATCCAACAACAAAGAATTATCCAGCCCAAAACATCAGTGGTGTCAAGAATAAGACCTTCCAGATGTGGCAACAGATGCCCATATTCCCAGCACTGAGAAAGATGAGGCAAGAGGATCACTGAAAGTTTAAGACCAGCCTTCCCTGTAGAGTAAGTTCAAATCCAACCTGAACTACATAGTGAGAAAAGAAAAACAAAAAAAGAATGTGATCCCAAATAATGACTGCCTTTATAGACTATTATGCAGCCAATGCTATTGCATTATATGATGCAGATGTTCCTTAATTTATGCAGGGGTTATGCCCTGACTCCTCATCATTTGAAAATGACATTTAACATGCCCAACCTACACAGAATTAGAGATTAGCAACATAGTCTTGCGAACATTATTGTGGCATACTCATTATTTACCCTTCTAATGGCATGACTCAGTGGAACTTACAGCTTGTTGTATCAAAGAGTATCATACCACACACTATGTTAGTGAAGAGATCAGAATTCACAATTCAAGCAAGATTCTTACTGAACCTGTATCCCTTTTGTATCATAGTAAAGACAAAAAAAACATAAGACAAACCATGTCAGAGGTGTCTGCCTTTTAAGGCCACCTAAGTTTACTGAGCACTTATTCAGGGCTCTTCTAAGAGCTTTGCATAGATTCACTCATTTAATTCTCTTAGCAATACTCTGAGGTAGGTAGTACTTTAATCTATATTTTATAGATAAAGAACAAGGGACACAGACTTTAAGTAGGGGGTCCAGATTTGCTAGTGTGAAGCAGTAGAACCAAGATTCATAGCTTGCCCCTGAAGTCCATTGCCCATTCTGCTACGTGATAGTTGTCATTTACTAAAGTAAGCATCTTCAATGGACCCCATGGCCACGGGTTTGAGGACAAAAGGAACTGAAAGTCTAAATGCTTTGGGAGATATTCCCTTGAGATTTGATGAGAGCTCATGCGGACCAAAACAGCTGCCATTCAGATTGGACCACAATATGCACCCAGTGACATTCTTGTGGCCACAATATGGCCTCAGGCTATACTTTTTGGGCCCATCATCTCTCTTTCCTCCCCAAACCTGATGCTCTTAAAGTCTACTTACTCAGCTGGAAATCCCATTCAAGCCGACTATCCCCCTACTGGGAATTTTCCCAGAGGAACTGAAAACATTATATCATAGTGATATATATGTATCAATGTTTATAGCAGCACAATTTGTGATAGTGAAATCTTGGAATCATCTGGAAAAGTCAGGAAGCACACACCCTACCCCAACTAAGAGGAGGTACATATTGGGTGCTTGGATGCTATCTTGGGCCAACTTCCTTCCAAGGGGATTCAGATGCACCTAGAGTTGCCAAAGAAGTTCTTCTAGGAGAAACTCATCAGATAACAAGGCAAACAAGAGTAAAAGGTGTCAGGTAGAGCAAAGATAGAGTCTCCATAAAGTCTAGTCTGGGCCTGATCCACAGGTGGCTTCCAAAGAGTGAACTATGTCACAGAGGACAGAACACCAGACTTCTGTGCTCCTATACTAATCAGTCCACCAACTATAGCTGATGGGGGATTTCTAGGGTGAGCCAGCCCTTACCAGATAAGGCCACATCTCCAGAAAGGAGGGCATCTGTAAGATATTAACAGCCAGCCCACCCTGCCTCTGATGTTCAAGCTCACGAGGAAGATCAGTCTCATTTATAACATCTTTGGTTAGTTCTGGGAACCAATTCAGGGCAGAAAACAGTGGCCCATCTTGAGATCTATGCCCTGTGCATGCAGGCCTGGTAGACTTACAGACAAAGCATGCTGAAGCATTATAGTCATATCTTGGTATCTTTTTGTTTCTCACTTAAACAGGGAAGAGATTTTTTGTTTCCCTTTTAAATAATCACAAGGGCAGATAATTTTCATAGGGAGATTCCCTTAAAGACCCCAAAGGGCTCTGGGATTAATTCATTTCTATGGTTTCTTCATGCTAATAGGCAGGCACTTGGGGCTTTAGCTCAAAAATCAGTCCCTGAGTTGGAGACCAGAAATCATAAACTGGAAGTGTTTTCTTTTCTGAAGGTAACATGAGGAAGAAGAGCCTTTAAGAGCCTTTGATCCATCACCACAGGACAGGTCTAGAGGGTACAAGGCAGGGCTTCTGGGTGCATCTGACTCAGAGCATAAGGTTCTGTGAGCTTCAGCTCACTCATTGCTCTTAGCATCTGTTCTCTGTCTCCTAATCAGACTCTGCCTCTCATCTTACTTAATCTGGGTTTTCTGGAAGCAGACCAGGAGGTATCTGTGATCTGGATGCACAGATACCATGTGAACAGAGAGCTCATAGGACAATGGGGCAACTGAGACAGGACACGGTGAAGAGAGGAGAAAAGAACCCAGCCAGGGCAGTTTCAGCAGGTTCTGCTGCCATCTGACCCGATGGGCACCCTGGAGCCTAAACTGGTTTGTCCATTTGGTCCAATCTGGAAACAAGTGGCTTTTTGCACCTGGTAAGGAAAGCTAGCCATTTGGCTTCTCCAGAGCAGTCTTGGTCTTAGTACTGAAAATCCATATCTTGAGAAGGTCATGGGCAAATGACAAAAACAGTCAACCACCCAGCTCTCCTGAGGGCCAGCTGTACTCTCCTCCCCATGGGGGCACTGTTCTCATAAGGACTTTGGGCTGTCATCAGCCAAGACACATGAGAAATGATGCTCCATCAGCCCAAGGATGGAGACCTGAGGCGGACACAACCCTGGAACATCAATCCAAGCCTATCCTCCACGTAGCAGCCAGCAGATTCCTCCTAAACTACAAGTGTGATTATGAGTTCACCCTCTATGCAGCCACCTGTGTGGCCTCCTTGAGGATTGTAAATGCCTTTGAGATACAATCCAAGCTATAATTTGGATTCCAGCAAGGCCTCTGGGACCCAACACTGCATCCTCCCATATGGCCAGTGCTGTCTTCCATAGTCCCCTCGCACTACCCTGGGCTCTTTGTGGTTCTTTACACACAACATGCTAGGTCCTATTCCCTTGTCCTCACCCACACTGGGTCTTCTGCCTTGGTCTCCTCCAGGTCTTCAACAGGGCAATTCCCATACTTTGGTATCACAATGATGAGGCTTGCAGACTACGGGATCAGACAGCTAAGTTGAAATTGTCAGTTTACGACTTATTGTGTGGTGCCTTACACATGTTTCTAAACCTTGCTAGCCTCAATTTCTTCATCTATAACATAGGGACAACAATATGAGGTTGACATAAGGGTTAAATGAATTAATACATTGAAGTGTTCAAAAGAGTGACTAGTATATATAGTCAGTGCTTAATAAATGTTAACTAATTTCATTACTGACTTATTTCAAGATTCAAGTCAAGTATTGCTTCCTGCAGGAAGCTGTGCCTGATTTCTCCTCTGTTCCCGGATCACATCAGATGAACTGTCTCCTTTATATACGCTACTACAGTTCTCTACA
This sequence comes from Ctenomys sociabilis, assembly GCA_004027165.1. Taxonomy (NCBI): domain Eukaryota; kingdom Metazoa; phylum Chordata; class Mammalia; order Rodentia; family Ctenomyidae; genus Ctenomys; species Ctenomys sociabilis. The sequence continues at coordinate 31,280 of PVKA01014409.1, forward strand.
AAGTTATCTTCCTCCCTAGCAATGCCATGATCTGTTCCAGAGGAAGAGCTATGGCTTTTATTTCCTCTTTCCTAGTGCCTAGCACAAGTCCTAGCATAGATAACCCTTAGTGAATAGCTTTTCATGAAGGAATGAAAAATCAGACTGATCCTACTGAATAACCTAGAAGAACCTTCAAAGAGAGTCCTCTGAAAAAACAATATATCACTCTCTTTGGAACTCAGAATACAAGTTAACACACAAAAGCCTATGAGCAGTTCTGCAATAAAGCAGTTGGTTTTAGTTTAACTTGTTGTCAATTCTCCAAATGTTCCTGACCAGAGTCACTGTGTTGTGACCGTGCCACAGCCTGTCCTCCCTGGACAGCAGGGAGGCAGGCTCCTCTGTGCATAGCTGCAGCTGCCCACATGTTGGGCTGGGTGCGTGAGGGCAGCAGCTGGAAGAATAGCGGCCCATTCTTTCCTCAGAAAGGCTACCATGAGATCCGGGAACTCCGCCTCTTCCACTTCACCAGCTGGCCCGACCACGGCGTCCCTTGCTATGCCACTGGCCTCCTAGGCTTCGTCCGTCAGGTCAAGTTCCTCAATCCCCCCGAAGCTGGGCCTATAGTGGTGCACTGCAGGTGAGTCAAAGCCAAACTCTAACCAAGTGTGCTGTGCAGCTTTTATCTCTTAGTAAGGATGCCACTCTCTTGTCCAGTGACTGTGATACCCAATTCCAATGCTTAATCCTTTCTGATGAGAACCTGCCCCCAACATCTACCATCAAGTAGCTGTAGTCGAAGTAGCTATCATTGGTGTTATGTTATCAAGCAATATAACCAGGGTACTGGTAGAATTTGTTTCATCTGTCATAGGTGCATGCCTACATTACTTCACTTACTTGTCACCTAACCTTGAGAAGTAGTTGTTATTATCATTCCTATTTTACAGATGAGGAAACCAAAATATGAAACAGTAGACACAGGTGTCAAATGGTAGAGCCGAGATATTTAACTCAGTCTTCTCCAGCCTCTCACCCATAGCTCCTTAACATGGTAGTCAGATGCCTTCTCTTCGGTTCTATCAATCATTGGCCCATAGTATCCTTAACAAAGAGTAAATGAAAAGTGTGAGATTCTACTTGATTGTAGATAAGAGATATTTTCAGCTTTGACCTTCAGTCAAATTGAGAATGAAGGACACATCTTACAGTACTTCCAAATGATGATAAAGTATCCTGTCAAGGACATGAAGAATTGCAGGAAGATGAATTTTCAGACATAAAGGTCAAAGAAGGCAACCTGTGTTGCCCTCTTTCTCAGGGGCTCTCTTTTAGAGTGGCTTTGGGTCCTGCCCGTCTTTGTAGACCCTGCATGCTCAGATCTCACCTTTGCCCTGACAATGTCTATATCAGTCAAGGGACCAGGAAGACTCAGAAAACTGTAGATGTCTCAAATCCAGCTCTTCTCTCACCCAGAATCCATGAATCTTCTCTAAAATAGTAGATATACAGACCCATTTCACAGATAAAGCAGCTCAGGATTTGGCAGGGCTCTCTAGGGTATGTCAGCATTTTGCATGAATTATTTGCTTTATAACATCACAAACCAAGGGATTATCCCATGAGTGCTCAAGCCCTATACACCACACAACAGCCTGTACTGTAAGAGTAAGGGGAAATGTGAATATTTGTAGTAAATATACAATAGCAAATATGTATGGGGCTCTCCACTGTGTGCAACACTGGCTGTGTTCATATCTCTCCATAGAGTAGCACCCACTCCTGGGGATATGAAGATTAAATAAGTTGGTTAATGTACACCAAAGGCCTAGCAGAAGTCCTGACTTACAGTAAGCAATTACAATATCACTCTTTTCTGCTTCTTAGTAATACCTCCATCCTGCAGATGGTGAGCCCTCAAGGACAGGAACCATGCCTGCCTGATCTGCACAGCCCTGCTCTTAATCCCAGAATCTAGTGTATGGTAGATGCTCATTAAGTATTTGTTGACTATAAGTAGCAAATATTTATTGAGAAATCATTGTGCATCTAGGCAAAGGGCTAAGTAGTTTGCATGCCTTATGCTTTTTAAACAAAATCTCATGCCATTTACATATATTATACTATTAATGCTATGAGGTAGAATTATTTTTATTATTATTAGCATCATTTTACAAATGAGAGTAATGAAACTCAGAGAGATTAAGTCATTTACTGCAGGCCACTCAGATGGTAAGTAATAGAATGAGAATGTGATCCCAGGGGTCTCGTACAAACAGCATATGTTTGGTTACTATGGGATACTAAAATAAACACAGTCCAACCTTTACAAAGTCCCTGCCCAAGAGGTGCATTTTATATCTGGAAAAACAGTCTAATAGGCATTGAGCAACTAACTCATTCACTGATTGGGCATCCAAAATTCAGGAGCAAGGCAAGATGCTTCTCTGCTTAAAATATTTTGAAAATAAGACCTGGAAGAAGAGATGAATATCTCTTTATACTCCTTCCAGGATGCCAAAGCCCAAAGAGTGGATTCCCTTTTGAGGGGAGGGACTAAATTATGGAAGAGGGGAAGTATTTTGAGACAGATCTAAGTCAGATTTCAATCAATGTAAGCTGTGACCATGTGGCTTGCTATGCCCTGCAGAGGCTGGGAAACCCCAGCCAATCCTAAAGATCTGTCATACTGGGATTTCTACCCATGAGGAATGGTGGTGAGATCCCCATTGCTGAAGGCATTCAAGTCAAAACTGAATGGTGGCTGTCATGTGAAGACCAGTCCTACCAGTTTAATTTCCAGATCATAGTGGGTTATAGTCCCCACTGGCCTGTGCTTCTTGGATTTATCAGCTAATATTGCTTTTCCATCTTACCTCCATCTCTCTTCCTTTTTACATTTGCTTTTATTTTTCACATTATTAGATAAAGACATTTATTTATGTAGAGAAGACAAGATACTAAACACAGCCAACACAGGCCTCCTTGACAGTATGCCTGGGCTTCCCTTCCAAAACTGCACACTTAAGGCAAATAAATATGTCTCTGGTTCAACATCATCATGTTAGAACCCAGCACTCATTGAGGAAGAATTGCCCTTGTGCTATAGAGTCTCAGTGAATCCTCCTGTTATTTTGTTCTTGGTCTGAGAGTCTCCTAACAAAACAATCAAAGATCAGAAATTGAATGCATGTCAGGAAATTCATGCCTGACAAGGGTCCAGGGTTATCATCACTTGGTTCATGGTCCCAAGAAGTAAGTGCTGATAAGGTCACATTCAGAGCATTGGACCATTTTACTCTCTGCCTTTGGGGAAACTCAGAGGTCTCTTGTTTCTACTCTTTTACTCTCTCACTCATTCTGTGTATTATATCTCTGTCCTTATTTGTTGTTTTCATTCATCAGAGCATTTGCTGAAAAGAAAAATGAGAAAGAAAAAAAGGGAAGGAAAAAGGAAAGACACGTATGTTAGGCAACTCCAGAGTACTAAGCACTGTGATCAAATATTTCACTCTATACAAATGTTAGATTTATCCACCAATTGAGGAGACTACATGCCCACCTACTGTGTAAACATGTATTATAGGTATTACTTTAAAAGGAAGTGTATCCACACACATTCTGGAATCAGACTTCCTGGATGAAATTCCCTATTCTATCACTTGCCAGCTGTGTGATCTCAGGTAAAGGAAGTCCTGTGTGCCTCAGTTTTCTCAGCTGGGAAATGGAGTGCAAAACTAGCTACCAAACTAAGAGGGAAGTTTATAGATGACAGTTGTGAAGCACTGAGAATATGCTGACCATCAGCAAGCATTAAGTACACGTTTTCTATATCAGTATAGCAAGAAGAACCAGTCGTGATAAGATACCCCCAAGGCAAGCATTACTCCTTAACTTTACAAAGGAGAAAACTGAGGCTCCAAGTTTGGTCCCTTGACCAGGCCTCTCCCAGAGTGCTGAGATTCTAGAGTTTTTGCCTGATATCGGCAGCATATTACCTCTCAGCATGACCCACAGGATGGGGCCAGCTGGTAAGATTAGTTTAATTCAGGGATGCTAGCACAGATTACCCTGTTTCTTCCAGTGCTGGAGCTGGGAGGACTGGCTGCTTCATAGCCATTGATACCATGCTTGACATGGCTGAGAACGAAGGGGTGGTGGACATCTTCAACTGCGTGCGTGAGCTGCGGGCACAGAGAGTCAATTTGGTGCAGACAGAGGTGAGTCATGGGAGACTAACCCAATCAGTTACCTTCAGCCCATCAGGGACCAAAGACAGGACAGAGAGACCCCCAAGTGGTTTAGGTGCGGGAAGAAGAGAAGGATCTAGGTATGGGAGACACCTGGTTGTTCAGTGAGAGAAGTGAGTGACCATGTGGCTTGCTATGCCCTGCAGAGGCTGGGAAACCCCAGCCAATCCTAAAGATCTGTCATACTGGGATTTCTACCCATGAGGAATGGTGGTGAGATCCCCATTGCTGAAGGCATTCAAGTCAAAACTGAATGGTGGCTGTCAGGGATTCTTTGAATAGTATTCCAGACTTAGGTGAAGAAGCAAAAGGGAAGAGACAGGCTGGTATTTATTGAATGCCTAGTATGTCCTAAGTATGAATACAGCCACTGAAAAAAAATGGCTTAATCAACAAAATTCTTGAGGACTTGATCCCAGGGCTGAGAATTCCAAAAAAGATATACACAGTTTCAGCCCTTGAAAGAAAGTCCTCTAGGAGCCTTCATGTCTAATTAGAGCTCAAGGAAGGAAATAAAGGGGTTTGTCTTTATTATTCCACATCTACTGTGAACCAGAGAATGTTCATGTGTGTTGTTTCTATTTCACAACATCCTATGGTGTCACCCTGACTAGAGTCTCCATTTTATCAATGAAGAGGAAATTGACAAACCATGTCCCCAAGACCTCACAGCCAGCTGTGTTAGAACCTGGCCCCAAGGGCTACCAAGGCCTGTGTTCTTAGTTCTGAACCACTCTCACTAACCCACTGCCTTGGTTTGTCATTTTTGAAACGAGCCCAGGTATTCTGGTAAAGATGTTTTGCACCCAGGCAGAACTGGGACACATGGGAGCTGTATGCATCGTCTACCCCTGCAAAGTGAAGCTACCTATGGCCTTGGACACAGTATTCCTTCCTGCACTGCAGGAGAGATGCTCTTGGATAGGTTCACACCCCCAAGACCTTGCTGCAAGCTCTGAGCTACCTCATGCATGCCAGCGCTGAGGTTTCTAGCGCTACAACCCAGACAAGTGCTTTTCTGGTGCATAATGCATGGGCCTGGAGGTGTACTTTATATAAAGAAATAAGCCATGATTTTTTATCAGGATTAAAGTCGCCCAACAATCACTTATCATGAGCCTAAAATCCTAACAGCAAGTTCTGCCTGCTAGATTTAGAAAAGACTTTCCAAAAGGAATAAAACATTGAAAGGTATTGTGAAAAGGGTGTGGCATTTCAAAAGAGAAGAGCAGGTACAAAGAGTCAGGATGGGGATGCGTCTGGCACAGGCTTTAGTGGAAGACCCTGAGGTGAAGACTTGGAGGCAAGCACAGACTGTTTTGGAGGTAATCCCAAGACACCTGGTTGTCAAGTGAGAAGAGGGAGAGGGAGGAGGGAAGGAAACCAACAAAGGGTGTTTTACCAGGCTGCCAAATATGGTAGACACCTGGACTCTGGTCCAATGAAGAATTCTGATAGTGAGGAACCTGAATCTCTAGTTTGTCCCATCAAAGGGTAGACACAAAGTAGGTTTTGTCCTCAGCTCCTCATCTGCCATTGCTTCTGGGCTCCTTACTGGAGCATGACCTCCTTGACCTTGGGGTTTACCAGCTCACAGCCCAAGTGTGCTTCTTGGTCTAGAGAAAGCCTTCTTAAAAGGAATAATTGTAGGTTATTAGCAGCACATAACATTTGGCAGGTAAAAGTAAAATGGAGCAGTGGGCAAGGGACCAAGAACACCTGCCATGTGACAAGTTTCTCATTTATATCATGATGCTATTATTCAATCTTATCTCTTTTGTATTTTAGGGAAGAGTCTACAGGGTGTCAGGGTCTCACTACTAGATCAGACTCATAATGATCCACCTGTTTACAGCCTCCCAAGAGCAGGGACTACAGGTGCTGTCTCAGTGCACGCTGGGGGCAGGGCTGGTATGGTAGGCCTGGAGATTGAACCCCATCCCCTGCACCTGCTTGCAGGTGCTTTAATCCTATTGTTCAATCTTATATAAGCAACAACATACACCATGGATCAGGCAGCCACTGAGATATGAGGACTTAGTCCTAAAAAAAAAAAAAAAAAAAAAAACTGTGAGACAAAATGAGGACTTAGTCCTGTGGGTTAGAGGATAAGAAGTATGGGTTCAGCAATATGAATCATGCTCAGTGTTCATGGCCACTGTTATCTAGTTCCCTGACCTTTCTCGCCTTGACTGCAGGAGCAGTACGTGTTTGTGCATGACGCCATCCTGGAAGCATGCCTCTGTGGCAATACAGCCATCCCCGTGTGTGAGTTCCGCTCTCTTTACTACAACATTAGTAGGCTGGACCCGCAGACGAACTCCAGCCAGATCAAAGATGAATTTCAGGTATGGGTAAATCTTGGAGACTGTCCTAGTCAGTCTGAGCTATTATTACAAATTTTCATTGGCTTTGTGGTTTAAATAATAGATATTGCTTTGTCACATTCTGGAAGCTGGGGAGTCAGAGATCAAACTGGTGGCAATTTGGGTGTCTGCAGAGGGCTCAGATGCTATCCAGGTTTTCAGGTGACTGCTTTCTTGTTGTAGCTTCACATGGTGGAAAGCATAGAAGAAAGCTCTGGTGTCTCTTTTTTAGAGAGCACTGACTCCATATGTAAGGGGTTCCACTCTCCTGACCCAATTATCTCCCACAGAACCCAACGTCTAAAGCCATCACCATGGAAACAGATGCCTTTGTGGGGTACACATTTAATCTGTAGCAGGGACTCTGCCAACTTCCGTGGTGCTGCGCACATTTGTGGGGCTTTCTTTGTGAGAACTGAGATGTCCATGGGCTTGCAGGCTGCAGTGCCAAGCAGCTGCAGAATGCAGTCCTGAACACCAAGCACACGGCTGTGAGCAGCTATGAGTGGGCAACTGATGCTGAGGCTTGCACTTACCTGTAATTATGTTTTCAAGTGTAGTCTTTTTCTTAGTCCTACTCCAGGTTGTGGATGGAAAAAAGTCATGCACATAGATATGAATTTCATGCTTCTTTGTCCCTGGAGGATCTCAGGTTTTCTCAGTTGGGCTTTACTACTTGAAGGGTAGCAAGTTCGAGAGCTGAGCCCCAGGTGCTTCACATGGAAAATGCAGAATCATGGACTCCACCCAGTTCTCAATGAAAACCTGCAATTTAACAGGATTTTTCAGTGATTGTTTATCAAAATTTCAGAAGCATAATCCTAAAGCACAGCTTGGTCACAGCAGAACTGTGCCTTGGATCCCATATGGTTAGATTTGTGGCAACTTCATACCAAGAGGTTTGGAAATGAATCACTGAGTACAGCAAAGCTAGTGTTGAGCCCTCTATCCCAAGGCCAGTACCAAGTCATGTGCGAGCAATGGCAGCTGAGCACCAGGCAGGGGGAAGCAAAGGTCTGTCATGCACACATACAGCTCCAGGATTTGCCTTAAGCCTGTGAGGAAATGCTCCTTCAAATAGTCATTTACTGAGGTACAGTAGATACAATATGACAAATGCCTGAAGGATGGAAGACAGAGAACTCTGGACAATGGAGACAGAATTTAGTCGCTGTTATCTGGGGCAGTTCTGGCTCTAAATTTCAAGACTCACTGTGCAGAGCATAAGCCCTCCAATTTTGCAGATTAAGACAGACCCCTTGGGGGTATCTCATCTGCCCTGAGCACCCTCCCACCCTCATACAGGTTCCTTGCTAAGAAGAGTGCTGGTAAATCATTTTCCTCATTCCATAACACTTCAAGCACTCAATAGGCGTTCCCGACTCCTGTCCCTATCACGTGCTCTTCTGGCTGGCCCAGGCTTCAGTGCATCAATGGCTGAGTTGAACAGTTCAGTCCAACTGGCTGGCAGGAGTCAGGGCCCCAAGTCTGAGCCCATGGGCTTGCTGCCATTGCACCCTGAGCATTTTAAGTGTCATATGGCCCCCTGGCAAAGGCTCCAAATTCAGCAGTCCCATAGCAGTGAGCAGGAGATAATAGAAGACCACTGCTATGGAGGAGGCATGGGTCCAAGGAAAGGGACAGCAGGGCCTAGCTTAAAGGGTGGAGATAAACAAGTGAGGCTAAAGTGGAACATCACTGTCCCCTCTCCTCAGTGGAAGCTATCTAAGGAGTTTCCATCTGCCTGCCTTGTACCCCACAGACACTCAACATTGTGACACCCCGTGTCCGGCCCGAGGACTGCAGCATCGGGCTTTTGCCCCGGAACCATGATAAGAACCGGAGCATGGATGTCCTGCCTCTAGACCGCTGCCTGCCCTTCCTCATCTCGGTGGATGGAGAATCCAGCAACTATATCAATGCAGCACTGATGGATGTAAGCAGAGCCCAGGCAGAAAACTGCTGGCTGGTCCTCCAGGCACAAGCTTCTTGCTGAGGTGGAGGTGGCTGCACCCCAAAGCTCTGGCCCCACCAGCCAGCCTCTCCTGTTTCTGACCTGCCTGCCTTGAGCTGTCTTTGTTTATCCCAAGGGCTCAGGCCCAAACCTGGACACAAGCTTGCCTCTTGGCTCCTTGGCTCAAAGAATCTGGAGAGAATAAACCCAAAAGCTTAAAGTGATTCCACCCTTGGGTCTTCCAGTTACTTCTGGTTTCCATCACCCAAGTCCATACATAGAGATGTTTATAGCAGGACAGAAAAATGGACTACCTGGGCCCATCCACATACTTTTCAGCAGAAGAAACTGAGGGAAACTGGGTTGAAAAAGAAAGTTGTCTGAGGTCAACCAAAGAAGTAGTAGCCTAGCCAAACCTGGGCTCCCAGCTGCCACACTAGAACCCATTTCTTCAGCATTCCCATAGCTTGCTTGGTTTCCATAGCATGCAGAAATCTTGCCCCTGAAACTCAGGACAAAGTACCTCATTTCCTGATTGGAAATGAGCTGTTCCAAGCCCCCTTTCCCTTCCCTTCTCACTCCGAGGTGATGCCCATGTAGCTCATGTGACCCTCCCACAGGAACACAGGATGCTGTCCACTGGGCTCTTCTCTGATCTCTGACCCTCCTGGGCTTTCTCACCAACCATCCCAGGTGTTGGAAGCAAGGAATTGATGGGAGGCCAGTGCCAACCTGACCTCTCAAGAAGCCTCTCTGGGTTGTTCCCACAGTTTCTCATATGTCCCACAAAAACTCCCATCTGTGTGTTCAGAAGCAGAGAGCACTGCCATCATGTCAAATAGCCAGAGACAGAGGGGAAACCCTCGGTTTTAGGTTAGGACCTTCCAAGGTCAGTACATGTGTGCATGTATATGTGAGCACGAGTGTGCACATGTGCCTGAGCCAACAGGTGCTGTGAAAAGGTGCTCCCACCCTGCCGAGCTTCCCCTTGCTTCCCCCTCATTGTCTGAATCTACTCCCTTCCTTCTTCATCCAAACAACTATCAGACAAGCCCCTGGCCTCTACTTAGTAGGTTAGATGCTGCCTGGAGTCAAAATGCCTTCTGCCACGCTCTAATTCTGATTGTATTCTCTTTGTCCACAGGGCATTTCTCCTGTGAGCCATCACCTGGGCCTTTGCCTTTCTTATATTAAAAAAAAAAAAACCTCTTTATCTGTATTCCAGCTCAGTCTGTGCCTTATCTGGTAACCATAGCAGCTTTGCCTCTAGCAGAAAAAAATGAAGTCCTCTGGGTTAATTTTTAATGTTTCCCCTGGTAAAGAATGATGTTATCCATGAAATGGATTGCTGGCTGATCCCTGAAACTCAGCAGGAGCACGGATCTCAAGCATATTTTCAGATAAGGCTTTGTCAGGCATGCTGGTCTAATAGAGCATTTATCACAGAGAAGGGAAAAAAGCAAAGAAAGCTAATGTCCCCTGAATGTTGGGCAACATGTTGTACCCTGGACTTGTTTTGTCTCATTCTGCATTCAGGTATTGTTATCCCCATTTTTCAGAGACATACTGAGGGTCAGACTTGCTTGAGGTCATCCATTTGGGAAAGGGTAGACCTAGGAATCTGAGCCCCATGGCTGCTAGGTCAGAAGCTTAGATTCTTACATTTTGGGCCAGGTGTGTACCACTTGCATTGCTCGTGCCCGAAAGAAAACCTAAGTCACAGGTGTTTATATCCTGCCAGTGAGCTGAAGGCCAGGCTCTTGCTTGCTGGTCCTTTTACATCCAAATCTCACTCAACTGTAGCATAATCATTCCTTTGCATTTATGATTTCCATGGGCTGGGGATATAGCTCAGCAGCTCAAGCACCTACCTGGCAAGTGCAATGTCCCAAGTTTGATTCCTGGTACCAGAAAAAAAATTATAAATCATTTATTATTTCCATTTTCCAGGTAAAGAATCTGAGCTTTGGGATGCATCTAAGAATTTACCAGTGTTAATCCCCCCACCATCCTCTAAAGGAATTCTATAAACGATGCCTGAATAAATAAATGGATGAAGAATGTATGAATGGATGGACAAATGAGTGGATGGATGAATAACTCCTAACTCAAGAAGCTCTGATACCTGGGCATCTTCCCTGCCCAACTAGTTGCAGGGCATGGTGCTCACTTCCTGCCAGGCTAGCTCAGTCCTCAAGCCATCCTGGAGACAGGAGCTAGCTGTGCAATATAAGGTCAGCCCGACCCCTCACTAGCATCATAGGCACAGGGACTCGGCAGATCCCTTATATCCTGAGCGATGTCTTGGTCAGTGGAGCTGCAAATCTGCATCCAGAATTTTTCATTTCTTATTGTAATGATGATTATTTGCTGAGCTCTATGACATAAATAATTTATTTGGCTAATCCCCTTCCCAGTGACACTTTCTTAATGAAATGTCTTAGTTTAGAGGAGAACATGTTCATTACGAGGAGGTCTCCTTTGCCACCAGGGCCCAGGAGATAACAGAACTGACAGGTGCTTTATGAAATCTATTTGGCAGGCTCAGGGCCTCTGGCAGCCATCCGGGCATCCTCATCATCAGGATATCACTGATGGCTATGTATTTTACAAAGTCTGTGTCATTTCTTTGTCAGAGCCACAAGCAACCTGCCGCCTTTGTGGTCACCCAGCACCCTCTCCCCAACACTGTGGCAGACTTCTGGAGGTTGGTGTTCGATTATAACTGCTCCTCCGTGGTGATGCTGAATGAGATGGACACTGCCCAGGTAGGAGAGGCCCAATGGCTGTCCTAGGTGGGCCCAGGTGGGTCGGGGCAGCCACACATATAGACTGGGAGGGAGATCTTGTGATGTGCCCTGTGATGGCCACTGTCTGGCTATGTGTACCAGGGAAGTCCATTCTGCTGCCTGCATAGGCAAGGAACCTCCTGCTTGATCCTCTCCCTAAATAACCCCAGCAGTGACCTAGGCTGCCTTTGAGCAAAGGCCAGAGCTGTGAACACTACTGCCAGCCGCAGGCTCTGGTTAGGCCCTTGCTATAAGCCACGGAGTGCATGCAGAGCCAGGAAGCCACCTCTCCAACACTGAGCACCTGTGGCCCTGAAGGCTGTGTTTGGCCACACCCACCTGCTCTAGCCCTTTGTCATGCACCCCATGCTGCCAAAACTTGGAACTCAAATTTCCGGAAGCTTTGCTCCTCAAGCACCTCTCCCCAAAACCCTAGCTTCATGCCTATCTGGGTTTGGCCGCTGCAAGCATCATAAACTTACAACCCATCTTCACACTCAGGACCCAGGACATACACATGTCTAAAGATAGTTTTTGGTGCCTGACCCATTCTTGAGTGAAAGAAATGAAAATTGCCTGTCCTTTCATTGCCTTGAAGACAATTCAGAGCAACTCAGCTCACCGCCACAGGGCCTTGCACAGCTTTGGTGGGAATGAACAATATTTTCAAAAGGTTCTGAGCTATAGTTTCAGCCTCTAGAAACTCAGTCTTGTCATAGAGATGGATGAGAGAGTTGTCCCTACATCCTGTGGCTGAGCCATAATAGAAGTCAACAGCAAAGTTCACCAGGAGCAGGGAACAATGCATTGAGCCCAGAGAGTGAGAGTAGATGTCAAAAAGAAGGTGACTTTGACCTTGAACAAGGTGGGGTATTTCAGGTAATTGGGGATGCATTAACTGAGAGCATTCCAGAGCCAGGTGTAGTGGCACCTGCCTGTAATTCCAGCACTTGGAGGCTGAGACATAAAGATTACATGTTCAAGCCCAGCCTGGGTAATTTCACAACTTACTGAGATACTGTATCAAAACTTTAAAAATTAGGGGAAAAGGGGCTATAGTTCATTTTGAGGCCCCTCGGTTCAATTCCAAATACTGAAACAAAAATTTCCAGCAGAAGTGAAAGCAGGGACAAATTCAACTGGATAGATAGATGCAAGTTTGTTTGCAGATCAGCTTCTGTTCCAGCATGGCTAGGACTTGGGATCTGTCCAAAAGAGTGTTTGAGGCTGGGGAGGCCAGTTTCCGGAGCTCCCCGAGCAGGGATCAGAAGCTAGACTCTTATATTGTAAGACACAGGATCCTTTCTAAAAATAAAAGTTTTTATGCATAGTCAGGGTATGAGGAGCTATGACCAAAAAGTGGTCCTTCTGAAGTAGGACCCAGGGGTCTGTGGTTGTAACTACCTTGGCCTTTCCTCTGCTAGAGGCCATGGAAGCTCAGGCACCCTTGGTTCCTTTTTGGAATCCCAGAGTGTCTAGGTGGACAGTTACAAAGTCCTGAATGTCCCCTACAGAGATTTGAGGAGATGTAAATATGGAGTAGCACAGCCAGAGTTCCTGATAGAAAACCAAGTCCAGGATAAGAGAAAGTGAAATGCTAGAGCACAAACTTGGGAAGCAGAGATTGGGGAGGAAAATGTAGCACATAGGCTGAAAATGAAGGGAGATATGAGCTGAGGACATGGCCAGGAGGTGGGAGAATTGGGGTTCAATATGAAAATGTTTCCAGTGTTGACATTCATAGGATTTAGGGAACAGGTACATGTGTGAGGTGAGTGATGCATAAAAGTCATGGGTGTCTCAGCTGAGCCATTGTGTGTCCAGGGAATACCTGGCCAAAATGAAAAGGCAGGAAGGTGCAGGAGGAAGGGAGAGGAGTGGAACAGTGGTGGACAAAAGGGAGTCCAACTCCAGGTGTGCCGGTGAGAGCCATCCAGAAAGATTCCTCTCATTCACATGACAGCTTTGTTGAGTATCTGCTGCAGCTATTGCATCAGTGAACAACACAGACAAAGCAAAACCAGAAGAATCCCATCTTAAGTGCACTTTCTATTTCAAAGTGGGGTGATGAACAATAAGCAACAAACACCCTACAATGTATTTAATTGTGTGTCAGGAAAGTATAACAGCATGAAAAAGGTAAGTCAGAGGGCAGCATAATGAAGATCAGAAAGCTAGGTTGGGACTCAGGAGGCAGCTGTAATAGAGTGGTCAAGAAGGAGTTTTTTGGGGGCACTGGCTTATAGGGTGATCAAGAAATGCAAACTTGAAGATGTGGGAAAATAAACCATGTCACTGTCTCACAGAGAATGTCGCATGCAGAGGAACAACCCACACCCACACCAATAGTAGACACACATGTCTGGGCAATAGTGACCTTGAGGAATAGCACTAAGGTCACAGGCGCACAAGAGAGTGAAGGTGGGAAGAATAGCAGACAGTGCCATCAAAGACAAGGAAGGTCACAAGAGGATGTTCAAGGTCATGGGAAAAACGTGAGGTTTTACTCTGTGAAAAAGAGGAGCCATTTGACAGACCGTAAGCAGAGAGCGCCGTAAGGTAACATCTTTTAAAAGCGTTCCTCTGGCCACTGTATTGAGAAGATGTTCTTGCTCAAGAGAAAAGAGCAGGAACTGGTGGCAGACATGGACCAGAGAAGAGGCTACTGTAATTATCAGGTGACGATGGCCTGGATCAGCATGGCAGGAAAGGCACAGGCTCTGTATGTGTCCTGAAGGTAGAGAGGACAAAATGCGGAATGTGAAAGATTAAGAGGAATCAAGGATAACTCCAAGATTTTGGAACCTAAACAGTGAAAAGGAAAACACGACACCTTTGAAAATAATGAATTCCCATAAAGCAGAGTTCTAGAGTGTTCCCTGCAGTTGTAGAATCAGAAATCATTGCCACCTATTTCTCTGCTTGAAAAACAAAACCTCAGCTCAAAGTCTTTCATCATGGGCCAATGAAAGCCCATTTGCTCTTTTTCTAGCATCCTTTTTACCAACCCAGAGCTCAGACCCAGAGAAGGAGTTTCAAAGAAACTATGTAAGTTAGAAAGAAACTGTGTTACTTTTTAATAGTAAGATCAAGGTCATTGGCTATAGCTCCTCTTTTGGGGATAGGTGAATGAGTGATCTTTCACCCCCGAATGTTGGTACAGGCTGTGAGAATTGAGTCCCTAAATGCAAAACATCAGTTTCAGAAGCGCCTCGAAGTTGGCTGTCACATGCAGCTGGCAAGCATCCCTTAAAATCAGCAGATGAAGAGAGCACTTATTGATATAAATATCATCACCACAGCAGCTGAGCGCCTTGGGAAAATAAACAGTGACACAGCATGGGCATGGGAAAAGCCGCCCTCGGCACCTGGAGGGGTGGTTCTTTGAAGTAGCATCAGCATTTGTCTGCCAGAATGCTCCTGCCAAGGCAGCCCAGGGAATGGGCCAGCCCAGCCACATGGACCCGTGGACCATCTGCCTGCAATGAACCTGTGCATTGCTAGATTGCCCAGAGAGGACCACATTCCATGATTTGATCATGGACTATAAAGAGTCATCCTCAGGGTGGGCAGGATACCCCTTGGTTGCAGCAAAAATAAGGACAAAGAAGCATGTGAGTTTTCAGGGTATTTTATTTTCTTATATCGCTGTTCTACCTCCGCTCAGAATCATACATGACTTCATTTATTCAGTCATCCCAGCCGCAAATAGCCTATTTTCCACAGTGTCTGCTCTTCAAAGATAATTATGATCCATGAAGGCTCATAACAAAAGCTCGAGTTCCTGCCTGTGACCCTAGAGACTTTTTCAGCTCCTTAGAACTCCAAAGCTCTGTGTCAAAGTAACAATGTTCTAGAACCACAGCATCCAACAAAAGACTGTGTTTCCTCAGACCTACTAGAAAGATAATTTCAAATGCATCCAGTTTATAAGATCTCTTCCATCCTGTAGACTATGATAAACTAGAGAGCATGGGAGAGGAGACACCAGAAAGGAAAAAGGCCCTGCTGCTGTGATGCAATAGCAAACCACATAGGCAGCTCAGGAGCTCTTCCACACCAGCCCTGGGGTAGGCTGTGTGGTAGAAAGAATCATGGCTCCCTGACCAAGGACATCTATGTTCCAGTCACTGAAACCTACTGTATTCATTAGCTTTCATATCATTTGGACAGAGCATCCCAACTTAAGGATCAGAAGTTTAATTTGGCTCACAGTTTTGGGAGATTCAGTCTGTAGTGAGCTGACTCCAAGGCAGATGTCTTGATAGAAGCATGTGGCAGATGAAAGCTGCTGGCCTCCTACTAG
Source organism: Ctenomys sociabilis (assembly GCA_004027165.1). Lineage (NCBI taxonomy): Eukaryota > Metazoa > Chordata > Mammalia > Rodentia > Ctenomyidae > Ctenomys > Ctenomys sociabilis. The sequence continues at coordinate 46,927 of PVKA01014409.1, forward strand.
CCAGAAAGCAGTGAAGGGAGCATGCTGTGCTAATCTACTAGGCCTTTCTTAATCCACTGAAGTTAACGTATCAGTCATATGTGAATATGTCATTTTACACGATGAAAGAGACTTCATAGATGCAATGATGTGAAGGCACCTGAGAAATACAGGCTCTCCTGGGTTATGCAGTTGTGCCTGCAGGGTCCATGGCAAGCACCCATTGCTCCCTTTTCATCTTGGCTCAGCTAACATCTTAGCAAAACACACAGAACTGCCCAACTCTGGGCAGAGCCAGCCTGACCTTACAAGGAACTTTGTCTCTCCCTACATTTACTAGAATATTGGCAGAAATCGAATAGGAAACCTGGTATCAAGAGACCTAAATTCAAGTTCTGTTCTTGCACTTACAAGCTGTGTTGCCTTGGACCAGTTTCTTCTCTAAGCTTTAATGTTATCCTCTATTAGAATAATAGAACCCAGATGTCAGCCATGTTCCCTCCAGCTCCAAAAACTTAAACCAAATCAGCTCTGTTGCTTACTCTTCATCCATGGTGAAACCCAATATCCACCTGAAGATTTCTAGGAATCTGAAACGAGTCCTGTCGCTGCTTTCACTGCCAAGGTCCAGCTAAGATGTGAGTGGGGATATCATGGGGCCTGCACCCTGACATTACTGTGACACAAGGTTGATCACCACATATCCATGTTCTTAAGTGCTCCTTGCTTCCTCCTCTGGCCCAAAGCTGCACACTTTCTCCCTGTCCCATTGTCCAAACCACTTCCTTCCTTCTTCTGGTCCCCACTCTCCCCTACTTCTCCCTCAGTTCTCCCTGCCATCTTCCCAACTGCAAGCCTCAGCTCTCTCCCTAGGACCTCTTTCTAAAGCCTGAACTTGGCTTTGCCTTCTACCCTCCACACTGCTGTAGGTATTGCCCTAAACCCCTACCTTTCCTTCTCAGAAACTCAGATTCAGCTGTTAGAAGTTTGAGTTCACCCATCACTTGGAACTTGCATTAGCATGTACCCCCAGAATAGGGCTGCTGGCTATAAGAGGAGTTGTATGCAAATGGGCCCTGATTGTCATCCTGTCTTTATCTGTCTTTAGCTTCCTGTCACCATTTCCCTAAAATTTCTTTCTCAACTGGCCACAGTGTCAAAGGCAGTTATACATTTTTATAGAATCTGTTTAAAAAATTTTATAATCACTGATCCAAATTTTAAAACCAATTCAGGCAGCCTGAATTTTAAATTTCTCTCCTTACAATACTAATGGACTTCACCTTTAGGTAGCCTGGATTGATTTTCCTCTCTATGAATCACAGAGGTCCAAATAGTCTTTCATACCTGAAGCTATGATATTGCTTGACCTTTCCATTGTATCTAGTACTTTTAATTAACAAAAGACATAACTAAGGTATCCTGAAATATATGTTTAAATTGTGGGGCTTTTCCCAAAAGTAGGCCCATCTGCTAGTTTTTATTCAACTCATCAGAGCGTGTTTATTTCAGCAACTAACAAGCTTTCTGATTCCATCAGCGAGTAAAAGATGTTTAACAGGGAGACTCCCTCCACATCTGTCATAGCTCACCCGTGAACTTGCACACCTGAAGGACATGTTTTCATGGCCCAAACAGTGATGGAGATCACTTGGTGGAATAGTGGATGGCAGCTGTTCCAGGGCAGCTTCTCAACTTTGCTTGTTTTAACTCATTCTGACAATAAATAGCAAAGGTCTTCTGTTTTTTCTGGAGGAAATGGAGCCATTCCTAAATCACACAATAACTGGCCTGGCTCTCTGTTAGCAGTCAGCCCTACTATCTGTGCCTCCACAGTGGGAAACCCTCTTCTTAGGCAACACTGCCCTCCCCGGATCATTGAGAAGCCAGGCTAGGAGAGAACACTAGGACGTAGGTTGAACAAAACACTTAGTCCAGACTCTAAGCTCAAGAATTTAAATCTACTATTAGAGATAGCCAACTTTAATTTTTCCATCTATGGAAGAAAATAGGAAAGTTATGTTGAGTGTAAGTATGGTCTCAAGGTCAGCTAGATCCTCATGGTCTTAGAGAACCAGGTTGGCCTTTCAGAGCCTTAAGGAAAGCAAAATTTTCCCTATCTAAGAGATCTATAAGCTCCTAGTTACATACTTACCCATAGTCTGGTTCCCCTGTGTTCACATCATATGTATGATCTTTCCTGTTCCTATGTCACTCATGGAATAAAGCATAGTTTTTTGGGTTTTTTTTTTGTTTTTTTTTTTGTTTTTTTTTTTTTACAAAACTGGGGATTGAACTCAGGCCCTTGCACTTGCCAGGGAAGTGCTTATTCCACTGAGCCATCTCTCCAGCTCCTAAAGCATAGTTTCTTGCTGGATTCAACAAATCATCCATGGTCACTGAGCATCATACATGCTATTAGAAGTTTATGGAGGGCCGGAGAGATGGCTCAGTGTAAATAAGCACCTCCCTGGCAAGTGCAAGGGCCTGAGGTTAATCCCCAGTTCTACCAAAAAAAAAAGTTTATGGAATAGTTAGAAGGTTGTAAGAGGGATCACATAATAGTGAGTCATCTTCTAATTTTCACTGGTTCCACAATACCCCAGCCATCCTTTTTTATTTTATTTTTTTTAGTTCCTCTTGAGAACAACCTACAGGTTTTTCTCCTTAGGTATGCAAAACAGTGTCATCTATCCCAGATACTGCCTGGGATAGATAGACATCCCAAGCTGGATGGTTAGAAATTTTCGTATAAGGGCAGTCCTTATTTAGAAATTTTTATAAGGACTGTAAAGTGGAAGAAGGAGAAAATACCTTTCCCTTTATCTATCTTGTTTTGTGTAACTCTTCTTTGTGCTGCCTAGTAATTATAGACATACTCGCAGAGTTCTCACTAGATACAAATGCCTGTGTTATGAGACATTAAAACTCACAGCCACATACAAGCAGGTGAAGCTAAAAGCCCCGACCTGGGCATTCTGCTATAAAATAACAAATTAAATTCTGCAATTTGAATACAGAGCATTTCAAGCAAGGAGTTCAGTATGTTTTCCCACCTTTTTCTGGGCAGTACAGGCCAGAAAAGTAGTCCTCACTCAGGTACAGCTGAACACTTGGACATCAGGACAGTCTTGAGCTCAACCATAAAGAATATTTCTTGCTAATGAGAATCATTTCCAAGGGTCACTAGGAACAGAACACGTGGACGTGGCTCTCCCTACTTCTTCTTTCTATTTTGATGGAAAGTCCTGGGCTGCAGGAAGACCCTGATGATCCCTGGCAGTGCAAACCCACATCTGCCCACACATCAGCAGGCTGAACATCACCCACGATCATCTCACAAATTAGGGAACCCAAGTGAAAGGATGACTCCAATTTAGGATTAGAGGGGCCCTCCAACCTTTCCAGCCCCCTAGGCATTATGGGAGAGTGACCTGGAAAATCAAAGGCAGAGAAGTGTCCCAAACTACAGGAGGCTTATTCAAGGCATGATAGATTCTGTTAGCTAGAGAAATTGGTCTGGAAACCTTATTAAAAGAGACAAATCATTCCACATTCTCTCCATACTGAAAATATTTGGGGTAACAGACTTTCCCCGATACCTGGGATCCATGCACCTCATGCCAGGCTCACAGCCAAACTCTTGCAAGGCTAAATTCAGTGCAGCTGATAAATGCAATTATTTTTTTAATGGACAGCTCTGATTAATTCCCATTTCTGTGGCCAGCCAGAGACTTATCTGCACCAGTCCCTCATTACTGCAAAGGTTGCAAGGCAGAAGAGCCACTGGCAAAGAGAAATGAAGTTCACATTGTGGATTTGTCATTACTGCACAGTTCAGCGGTAGATGGTTGTCCATCTACAGAAGACTCTGCCCCAGCCTTCCTGACCACCCCCCACTCACATCTTCTTTCTCAGTATGCTCGATTAACCCCTGATGGAGATGCCAGGAAAGCAAGGCACTCTTGGCTGCTGAAGCTGAACTTCACACATTTGCTATTTCTGAGGGATGCTGAGAAAAAAAATCCTTCAAATTTAGATGTAGGTGGTCCCCAACTTATAATAGTTTGACCTGAGTTTTTTTTTCTTTACAGTGTTGTGAAAGTGCTATGCACTTACTACTTCCAGTCTTGACTTTGGGTCTCTTCCTGAGATAGCAGGAAGATGATTCTGGGCAGCAGCTGCAAGCCGCAGCTCCCAGTTAGTCTCAGGAAGGGAAACAATAAATACACTACTGTGTGCAATAGTGTACTGGCTTCCTAAGCTATGATGTCGAGTAGATTGGAGGTATGAAATGGATTTTTGATTTATGAAATTTTCAACTCATTACAGGTTTATGGGGATGTAACCCTGTTATATCTCAAAGAATATGTATATCATAGTAATGATATAATAGCAGTGATTATATAATAATTAGGTTATGAATGTAGTATAATTATTTATACTCAAATAAGTACTTAGTTCATACCTGGTACTATGATGAAGGCTTTCTTTTCATTAACTATCTTCTTTATCTTCAGAATAGCCCTAAAGGACAGGAGTTGCTGAACTTTTTCTGTTAAGGCCCAGAAAGGAAATACTGCAAGCTTCCCAAGCCTCATGATCTCTGTTCAAAATATTCAGTTCTGGGGTTGTAGCATAAGGCAATCGTAGCTCATGTGAATGAGTGTGGCTGTCCTCCAATAAAATTGCATTGATAAAAATTTCCTTATTATGATCTCTAGAACACAGCACACTGACTGCTGCAAACGTGTATGAATTTAGCTTATGCCTAATCTAAATGCTGAGTTTACACATTTAAATGGGAGCTTATGAGCTTCCCTCTCTTATTATCTAAGGCTGGGACCTCCTCCGTGTCTGTCTACACTACGGTATTTGGGGCCAGATAACACCACCCAAGAGGGAGTTCTCCTGTGCATTATGGGCTATTTAGCAACATCCTGATATGTACTCACTCATTGTTCATAACAACACATAAGTGTGGTGATTAAGACAAGCTGAGTGTGGTAGGTTGAGGCAAGAAGCACTTGGTAGGCTGAGGCAAGAAGATCACAATAAGTTCAAGGCCAACCTAGGCTATCTGGTGAGTTCATGGCCAGCCTGAACTTCATAGCAAGACCTTGTCTCAGAACATCTACAATAAAAAAAAAAAAAACAGGACAGGGGCCTGGGTAGTTGGTTCAGTGAAATAAGTGCTTCCCTGGCAAGCACAAGGGCCTGAGTTCAATCCCCAGCTCTTCAAAATAAATAAATAAATAAATAAGCAAATAAACCAACAAATAAACATCCAGGACAGTAGCATCTATCTCCTGGAGGTAAAATCACCTCTGTCTTATAATGAGGGGTAACCATCATCCGTTCCTCTCATGGACAAGTTCTAATTCCCAATTCCAGAAACAT